>QBDW01006112.1:0-17136 GCA_003261595.1 Maconellicoccus hirsutus | reverse complement strand
ATTCGTAAGGAGGCTCCAGAACGGCTCGCCGATGCGATTTTCGGATTCAGCGGGTTCGAATTAGCGGGAAAACATTTTTTTCGTAATTTAAAATTATTTTTCAAGTTTTTTCTTTTTTTTTATTCTTTATTTTTAATCGAAATTTCGTAATTTTCTAATTTCAAAAATTCGCCAAAAATCGAAAAGTCAACTTGGGCAGCAAAAATTTTGGTTTTGGAGGTTTTTTGACATGCTCTTTCCAAAAATCCAACTCCCGTTCAAATCCAATCAGAACACCTCAAGTAGTTCCCTTTTTATCTAGGCAAATCCAACGATTGTTTTACATTCAAAACATAAGGCAACCTGATTAGAACACCCAGTTGATTATCAAGTTTTTATAGGACTGTACTTCGTTTAACTTGGAATTTGGATGAAATATTCATTTTATAGAGCCTCGGATGGTCTGTGGAAAAGGTTGTATGCCAGCTTTATCTACATGCATAACTAACAAAGTTACACATATGACGTGGCAGAGTGGACACCTTCGTTTTGTAATTTGTGCCTTAGAAACCTTGACGAAGGCAAACTTTCATATGATCGTAGTTTAATTTGCATCTCTGTCAAATAAAGGAGGTGCCCTAATTGTAACATTGTATATCGCGGAGGAAATAACGTTTCTAAAATTCGATACTAAACCGTAGATATCTCTGGTGCCCATTCCAGCTTCCATTCGCATCCTACACTGTTTAATGTTTAATTTAAAATTACGACTTACTTATTAACACTAGTCGCAACGATGTGAAGTTAGTTTGAACCTCGAGAATTGTGAGAAAGTTTATGAAACTCCACAATGGAATAGTGTTGGCGTGACAAATGAAAAATTTAATTTGAAATTCACGCGTCTTCGTTGAAACTTTCCCCATCATTGATCAAGATGGAAATCTCACGCGAATATTTTTCCTGTATCGGAGGTAATCTTTAACCAATTTGTATTCGAAGTGTAGTTGTAAGTATGTTTTGATAATAAACAGTGGAAATAAGTGAGGCGTGAAAGATCTTGTTTGAGAGTGGATGTAGAAGGTAAGTAGTGTTTACTGTCTGGAATTGTTTGAAGAGCCGCATTTGAATTCGGTATGCTGGTTATGGGAGTTGAGAAATTCGCGAGAAGTATTGGAGTGTTTGGGAAAAAGGTTTTAATGAGGATTATCTAGTCGAATTATCGGGGATTATTTATGTTTATGCGGAAGCTCGATAATATTCGCAATGAGCGAAAATATAGCGGAGTTGAAATAAAGCTGGTGTAAAAGCTCGGAAATATGCCCACTTATAGTGGAATTTGTAATGTGTATTTGATACAAGGAGGATGAGACGAATGTGTGAAATTCTGGGTTACAAAAGATCTTACGATGTATGAGGCGAACTGTAATTACTAACGAGACCTTTGATTTACTTAGCTCATGTTTCATTGTGTGGATATTATAAGCGTATCAAAACCAAATGTGTTATAAATTGTGTATTTTTTGTAAACAACGAAAGAAAAATATCTGTCGTTATTTTTAAAATACTCGAGATTTTGTTCGTTTATCATCTTCAGTATTGCCAATTTGGCATAATTGTGCTAAATTTAGCATAATGTGAAGTCATTTTAGCATCATAATTTTCGTGATTTTCGGATCTAGCATTTAGCATAATTGTTAGCATAATTCAATTCATTTAATTTTCAAAAATTCAGCACAATTTAAAAAAAAATTAATTTATAGACAGCGCTCCATACCGCAAATGGTTGTACTTCAAATCATTGCGTACTGGATTGCAACTTACACCACCAAAGATTGAAATTTTTTTTAGCATAATGAATCTAGCATATTACTCTGCGCTTTTTTGGCATAATCTAGCACTGATTTGACTTCAATCTAGCATAGAGAAAAACTTTTTTTTGGCAACACTGTATGTGATTACTGTTTGTGGAAATAGGCAATCCCAAATCAAAGCATGTGTTTAGATTATAAAAATAAATAAATAATATAGATAATTAAAAATAACGCCTTGCGCCATATTGTCAAAACTGTACCTCGAAATTGGTTTCATCGATACTTCGTCGATGTTCGGGAGTTTTCGCGAGGTATCGCCAAAAATACGGGTATCTCGCAACGTTCAGTCGACGTTCCGCGATACACGACGGGTCTTCACGATGTTTCCGACTGTATTCGTGAGTTTTCGCGATCCATCGTCAAAAGTAGGCGTGTCTCGCAATGTTCGTGCGGAGGTTTCATCGATACTTCGTCGATGTTCGGGAGTTTTCGCGAGGCATCGCCAAAAATACGAGTATCTCGCAACGTTCAGTCGACGTTCCGCGATACGCGACGGGTTTTCGTGATGTTTTTGACGATATTCGTGAATTTTTGCGAAACCATTAAAATTTGGATATGTTCCGCAGTATTTTATTGGCGTGTTTTACAATACGTTATTATTTTTGGAGACATCGTGAAATATTTTATCGCTGTTCGGCAATTCATCGCGTTTTATGTGACTGCACCATGGGTAATTCTTTGATGTTTTTGTTCGTTATTTTGTTTATGCTTTAAAACATGTTACTAGTTTGCTACCGCTACATATTTTTCATCGGTTAACGAAATCTTTTCAATCCATTTAGCGAAGTTTATGAGGTAAAAAGGTTACACGATACCTTGAATGCAAACCTCGATGTATTTATTCGAAGCGGTAACATTATTAAATCTAAATAAACGTCGACAAACGACATCAACTCTCGATAATGCGCCACCCCTATTCATCGACATAAACACGTCATCTCGGCCAATGAAATCTTACATCCTTGCGAAACTTTCCCATACCCCGAACGCCCTCTATGCTATTATTTCGCGACGACGTACATAAAAACGAAAGTAATTTGTACTTGTCAACGAGAAAAGCGCACCGAGACACTGAACGAGTTACTCGAATGTCGAAAAATTATATCGCGAGAGTAAAGTTAGCGAAAATAAACAATTCCCATATACGCGCTGTTCGGTGAAATTTTTCTATTTATTTTGAAAAAAACGAAATACACGCGAGATCTCATTTATACAATTATAAAAGCAACGTTTATACCTCGCCTCTTTGTTTATTTTTCTCGTTAGCGTAACTTTTCACGTGTAGGGCGCGTGGCGCGAGATGGGTTCGTGGTTGATTTCAAATTCGGCCGAGGATTTTTCCACCTTTTAAGAAACGCGCACGTAAACGCGAAAGTTAACTTCGAGTAAGTGATATTAACCGGCGTCGGGTAAATACTTAATGCGTTTGGAAGTTCATTATTATAGACGCGATTCGGTATTTTCTCTTCGAAGTTAGTTGCAGAATTTACAAATTATCTAAAACAGCCTGCTTATTAAATATTAAAATTTAATATCCGAATTAGGTAAAAGCCCGAGAAACTATGTGGTCGAAAAGCATTCATTCGCGTCGTGCAACTTGGTGAATTCCGATTGCGTAGAATTGGCTTAAATTGGAAAAAAAAATCACAAATCGAACTGTAAACATAAGCTGAGAATATAATAAAAGTTGACGATTTTTTTTTATTTCGATGAAAAAAAATCCTATAACGAGAAATGGAATTTTACTTTTTTTATTAAGTATTTTTTATTAAGTAATCGACTTTTTTTCTCAAAGAAATTTCCGTTTCGAATAAAGCTTCTATACGAGTGAGAATTTTCGCGGAAAATTATTTCGCGCAACGTCTGATTTAATTTAAGGATAAAATTTATTGAAGAAAGACGTTTGTTTTGTTGCCTAGAAAGGTTTTCTTTTATGGTATACGATTATTAAAATAGTCTTTTTTTTTTTTTTCGGTCGATGCAATCTACGACGAAGCCTCGGAATACAAATATTTGTAATTTCGGAGTTAAAACGAATTGTCACGGGTGGTGGATTCGAAATAAAGACCTTAATCGTTTTAGGTTTTACCACTTTTGTTTGGTTTTCGCTCGTTTTTCCGGTGCTCGTAACCGATTGAAAGTGATAGCTTGAACGTACAAAAGAATTCAATGGAGTTGGAAAATACTAAATTGCGAGATGGAAAATTTGACCTATTTTGCGGATTCATCAAGAGCGCTGTGAAGTTCGAGGATTGGATAAGAGCGCCATGGAGCGAGAGGTGCGATAGAATGAGATAATTTCGTACGAGTAAATGGCATAATTGAAGGTAAATTTTAGAAAGAGGGGGGCAAAGGGTATTCCTGAAGCGTTTATTTTTCTGTACGTGGAGTGTGTTTGTAGATCTAGATATTTGACGACTTGTGATTTGGTGATGTAGTTTCACTTTGAAGCAGATTTTGCAATTGAATAATTCTTCGTGAAATTTCTACGTATATCGAATTATTTCTAAATTGAAAATTCGAAACGTCAATAACCAAACCAAAGATTTTTTTTTCATAAAACAATTCCTAGAAAACTTTTTAATTTAACAATCTTTGAGTTTTCGAGAAGGTAATACTAAACACAATAATGAAACAACACTTAAATTTATTTTTCTCATGAGGTAAATAATAAGAAACATGATCACATAGATAAAACAATTCGTCTAAGGAATAAGGAGCACAAGATATATACAAAGAATTGAAATACATTTACAAAAAAAAAACAATACATGATACAGTCAATCAATTAAATTTGATCAAGTCGTCCATACCTTTAAGCAAGCTAGTACTTTCGGCGGTCGCCTCACCAACCTCTTCGACTTCTTCGGTCATCAAATAATCAGCAACGCGTTCGGTATACGATTCATCTTCGTTTACGTCTTCTTCGAGTATATGAACAATTTCAGTCGACGTACTCGAGCAAATAGAATCTGAGGGATTATCGTTAACAATACGCGACCAAAATTTATACAAGGCGCTGTAACCTAGGAAACCGGTCCAAGGTATATTGTTTTGCTTGCAGTATCTAAACTTGGTCAATATCTCCGGCGGTATTTTATCTTCGATGTATTTAACGATGTTGAAATTCGGAACGCAATTGCATTTCGATTTGTACGCGTTGTGTTGATTTTCGTTCATGTAATCCCAATAGCTTACGTCGTCGTCGGAACTCTCGACGTCGCTGGGTTCCTGTTTAACGTCGTTACTGGCGTATTTGCACTTGGGTTTTGATTTCGACGCCATGGGTATAGGTTTTGGGGTTTCGGATTTCTAGTAAAATGGATGAAGTTAGTGATAAGCGAATAAACAGGGGAAATTGCGATACTTACCACTGGAGATTTTTTCACTTTTTCGTCAGCGTGACATTTATACAAATGTAAACGTAGTTTGTTCAGTTTAGTGAATGTCTGATGACATTCTTCGCAAGTGAATTGCGTCTGGGTGCTTATACAAGGGTGTTTTTTCAAGGCCGCTTTGCTAATAAATTTAACAGCGCAAGTTACACATTCGTAGGTTTTCTCCTGAAACGATATCACTTTTAGATGAATACTTTTCATAATAAATTTCATATTAACGTGGTATACCTCTTCATCGCCGTCTTCGCCATTTTTTTGCGATTTTCTACGAGTATATTTACGCTTTTTGACTGCGGCAAAGTAATATAAATCATCCTATGGAATTGATACACAAAATATTAGGATATGGTCTAGATTGTTAATGTATATGGTACAGAAGACATACCGTTCGAGGCTTATCGCGTTTAGAGTTGGGTGATCTCGGAACTGGAGCTTGCTTAGCTCGACAGCTTATATCATGCACTTTTCTCGCATGTATACGTAGTAAGTCTTGCCTAATGAAGCGCTCGTCGCAGTGTGTACAAGCATGGGGCCTTTCGCCGGTATGAAGTAATTTATGAGTTTCCATGTAGTTTTGGTTTCGAAAACATTTACCGCAGATTTCGCATTTGTGCGGTTTCCTCTGCGAAGAGAACATTAACGTTAGAAGGTGGACTATTACGATGAACTAGGTTAAAATACCTTTTTATATTTGCCTTTCGGACGATATGACTTTTTTTTGGATTTTTGAGATGAATTGATGCTGATATGGACCATGTTGAGATCGTTTCTGTCGTCTTCATCGATACAGCGTATATCTTCGATACATAACTGATCCGATTTTACGTCTGAATCATCATCTGTAACACATAGTAAATAGTACATATACTCGGAAAAAGAAATGTCAAAAGTACTTACCGCCTTCCAAACTAATACAATAATACGTTAGGTCTCCCCAGAGACCTAAAGGGGGGTAAAATCGGTCATCGTCTAAATCTATCTCGTGACTGACATCAGTATCGGAGAAATACTTCAAACCGGTAGCGCGAGGGAAATATTTGTGTAATATAGAAAGTGATAAAGCTCCGTCGTCGTTTAAAGGCACGTCTTCGTGCGGTTCGTCTTCTTTCGAAGTAACTTTGATGAATTTTTCCATCGTTAGCAACACATAGATCCTGGACTACGTGATTTGTCACTAACCATAAAATACCTACAGTTCGTGAAAAAATAACATAGCACAAGCTTTCGTTTAAGCTTCGTTCACGCGATTTTAACGTATCGAAACGAATTAACGAGTTAAAAATGAAAAAATGCGAAAATAATTACGAAAATTTAAAAAAAATATTACGGTTGGAAATCGTAAACACGAAGCGAAATGCGTTCGGGTACGTTTGTAAACTAGGTGTGGCGTTTCGCTGAACGCCAGGTCATGAAATGTGTGACGTCATCGAAACTCGACGCTGATTGGTCGATTAGGTACGTAATGTTCTGACGGTGTAGCCACGTCGCGTAAGCTAATAAAATTGCGATTACAATTTTTTTTTTCGTGAAAAATTTTGAAATAGTGAAAATTCAAGTTGAAAATTGAAGTATCTTCAAGTTAATTGTTTCGTAGAATTATTTCTCGTAATTTTAGAATTTTAGGATAACTACGTTGAAAAAAATGAAACGAATTTCAAGTTTTGACGTACTTCTTGGTCAAGTACGTACTTAGCTAATTCGTTGTGACCAACTTTCTGTAATCGTTAGATATCCATCGATTGTGAAAAAATCTAAAGAAATGGGTTTTGGATACAATGTTCATGGTTCGGATTCGTTTTTTATTACATTTATACGTGCTTTCTTCTTTTAGTCTTTATTACTGAATGTGATTTTGTGTTTTCAGCGGATGACACCAATGTAGCGGTGGATGCTGGGCCCTGTGGCAAAGTGCTGACGATTTTATCATGGGTTCTGGTTATAATGACCCTTCCGTTTTCATTAATGGTCTGTTTCAAGGTGAGTATACCGTTATTTACGTTATTTATATTCTATTCCGGTGATTTTTTTGTACAATTTTACGAATTTTCATAGGTTGTACAAGAATACGAAAGAGCGGTCATATTTAGATTGGGAAGATTGGTATCGGGTGGTGCCAAAGGACCAGGTAACTTTATCTTGATTACTATTAAAGACTTGAATTATTATTAAGCTACAAATTACAAGTACAAATCGCTGATTAATGTTTAAAAAATTGAAGTAATGGTATTTAATCGTTACGATGTAATTGTTAAAGGAATGTTATTCATATTACCGTGCATCGATTCGTATAAAATGATCGATATTCGATCGAGATTATTCGATGTTCCTCCGCAAGAGGCAAGTGCTCGGTGGTTATATACATTTTTAATTCTAAATTGAACTTGCGTATTTTGCGTTTCCTTTTTTTTATATATTCGAGAGAAAACAAAAAAAAATAGCGTTCGTTGGAATTATATATTCAGTACGCTTATTACGCTAATTAAGCTTTTGGTTTTGAGCCAGCTACGTCGCTATGAATTAGAATTAACTCTTTGTAAGCGTTTTTACGAATTTAATGCTCGGCTTTTGAACCCGCTTTAAAAAGATTGCCGTTGTCGAGTTATGTACGACTTATTTTATACCGGAAATTCGTATTGAAGCTTGGAGATTATGCTAATGAGTATGATTTATGTAGGCATATTTTTCATTTTGCCATGTATCGATAACTACGCTCGTGTCGATCTGCGAACACGGACTTATGATGTGCCACCTCAAGAGGTAAACAATAATCAAATTTTGGGCACTTGGTGATGTCCGATCACGACGTGTTGTAATGTCTTGTGTTCTCGTTTTTACGTATTTTCTTCGTCATTTGAATACTCAGGGTTTTGTATCATGTTAGTGGAATGTGTCACTTTATGCTCGTATATCACGAACCTGGTATTTTTAAACGTATTAAAGCTTTTGATATTTTTACCTAAAATGTGGAAAATTCTCGAAAGAGTATCCTCAACGATGCGGAATTTTATTTCTAAGGCGAAAGTTAAAACTTTCTGATATTTGACGAGTAAAGTTTAATAAAATGCCAACATGTTAGCGTCGCGTTGTTGAAATATTGATGATGGTACCTTTTTTTATATATTTTATTCGATACGAAGAAAAGGTAAAATCGGCCTCGTTGAAATCGTAAAAAATTAATAAACTCGAAAATGTCGCCGGTTCTTGACAATGAGCCGGAATGAATTTTTTTATTTTCCAATAAAGCCAAAAGTATCGGTGAAATGTTTGACTTGTTATTAAATTTTTTATTTTTCGAGCTTTCTGCCTCTCTTTTCGTCGCAGATAAATAAAATCCGAGTATTTTTACACGCTGCTTTTTTCCCAACGGATTACAAGCGTGTGTTAAAGGATTGTCGTGCTCGACTGGAAAATGTATTGTAATGGTTTGACGTAAACGAGCCAAAAGCTCCTTATTACGTAACGTTTACTTCGTAATTCTCTGGAAATTGTTTGTCAACAATGGTATTCGTAGTATAGGTGATGAAAGTCTCGAATCTTCTATATTGAAAGCTGTCACGTAGGTCACGGGCACAGTTCGTCATACGTATAGCGCCATCAGGAAGGAACATCGAGAATAAAAGCTAGACTGGAGGGAAAATTTTCGAAAAATTTTCAAATATGGTAAGGAGGCCCTGAGGTGGGTTCCCAAGGATGTGATTTAGCTGCTGTGAATTTATCCACTTTAAAAAGATGGTTTTAAACGATGGTACCGATTTTTCAACCTCCCCAGGGTCCATCCCCAAAGCTGAGAACGCGCGTACCGTCTCATCTATTGATTTTACGAAAAAAAATTTTTTACGAAAATTGTTCCTTGAAATATTCCCTACATTTTTGGTCATCACAAAAATTTAATTTGAAGCCACCTTCTTTCCTCAAATTTGAGGAAACGTTATTAAGTATGTAAAATCTCGTATTCTCACGTTTCTTCAAGAAATACCAAAGATTTGGTAGAATTTTTAATCCCTTGACATGTTCAGAATTAATTTCTCTTCCCAATGAGTTGTATCGCAGAAAAATTATTCCCCCCCCCCCCGCCCGCCCTTCTAGAGGTTCCATTCCCACAGTTGTATTTGAAATATCGCTTTTGGAAAAAAATTATTCAATATTGAAAAATTCAACTGATCTCAATTGTTGGAATTTTCCTGCAAAATTCCTACGAAGTTTGTATAAATGTAGATTATCTTAATAATTGACAGGCTCCGACTGTTGAAAGTTTTCATTATTCTCAAGGTATTATTACCACATCGCGTGGTACGTACATATGATAATCAGATAGTAAATTACATTCACGACGTAGGAGTTGCATAACTTCCATTTCTAAGGTACTCGTGGCATTTGTGGCACACGC
Source organism: Maconellicoccus hirsutus (assembly GCA_003261595.1). Taxonomy (NCBI): domain Eukaryota; kingdom Metazoa; phylum Arthropoda; class Insecta; order Hemiptera; family Pseudococcidae; genus Maconellicoccus; species Maconellicoccus hirsutus. The sequence goes on along the minus strand of QBDW01006112.1, from coordinate 7,501 downwards.
AGTATAAAAGATGTGATATATCGTGGCAATTAACCAATCGACGTGTACCAGAGGAAGGGGAAACCAACGAACTCTTGAAGGAAGTAAAATACCGAATTGTGTGGCAATAAAGTACGTGATTGTTTGGTCCATGATATAAATAGACGATATCGGGTACGGTGGCAGATTCGGTTCGACATTTTTATAACTCCGATGGCGGAAAGGGTTGGTATTAAGGTTAAAATTGAATTTCACTGGCAGGGTGGAGGCGGTGCAAAAGGGACGTGTAATTGCTAGATAATGTATAGCTTTTGGATGCACGTGACGTCGAAAGTACGCTTAGGTACTTGGAATTTGGCTGGTGTCATTGCGACATAAGTGGATGGGCGGTAGGTAGAAGTTAGATCACGTAGTTGGGAGATTAACATTTATGGTGGCTTATACGATGATACATGGGCTTTGACGGAATGTGGCGTTTTATTGACTCGGGGCAGGTATTTGATGGCGATCGTGTCGGTATGGCGGTTCCTTTATTGAATGCTTGTACCTTTTGTAGCATTGCCTGATACCCTTAGGATTTTGTAGAATTGCTGTGTGTTTGTTGTGGAAAATTCATGGCTTGTAGTTGAGTACGGTTAATTTGAAATGAGCATGGGGAGTAATGGTGTATGGATGTTTTGTAGGTTTTGACCAAAGACAGCGTAACCGTTTCGGTGGATGCGGTGGTGTACTATAGGGTCTGCAACGCCACCATCTCCGTTGCCAATGTCGCCAATGCTCATCACTCGACTAGACTTCTAGCTCAAACAACGCTGAGGAATGTGCTCGGTACTAGGCCACTTCATGAGATCCTCAGCGATCGAGAGGCTATCTCGAATACGATGCAGGTAAACTATCTAGCGGCCGATGAGCACGTTGGAAGTGGAATTAACTTGTTTGATTGCAGACGTCATTGGATGAAGCCACTGAATCATGGGGTATCAAGGTCGAAAGAGTGGAGATGTAAGTATCTCTGAGATTTTTCCAAGTAGATCTGGGTGTCTTTGTGACATCTTAAGCGAGAATGATGACGAACTATGACAAGACTTGCTCTTCAAAGAGCAGGGATGATCCTTGTAAAAAAGTTTTCAAGCTGATGCGCTATATATCGATGATGATTCAACCGCTAGAGTCTTCCGATAGCCAAAGTGATCGTTTTTTTTGTTCGAAAAAAATGGACACCGAGGCGTTGGGAGATTCGCGGTACCTGAGATTTCTTGGATTAACGTATATTATGGCTTTACTGGAAAAATGGCTTAAATCGGAGTTTTATGTTACAGCAAAGATGTAAGGTTACCGGTACAATTACAGAGGGCTATGGCTGCCGAAGCCGAAGCAGCACGAGAAGCTCGAGCTAAGGTGAGTCCAAAGAGAATATACTTTGTGGATTGTTACTAAATAAGCATGTTTTAGGTTATTGCTGCCGAAGGCGAACAAAAAGCTAGTCGAGCTTTACGTGAGGCATCCGAAGTCATCAGCGATTCGCCGGCTGCGTTGCAACTTCGGTACTTGCAAGTAAGCACCAAAAAATCTCTGAGTATTGATAAAAGCCATCGAGAGTGAAAACAAGCCCAGAGCAAATGCTCTAGTGCTCTCCTCATCTTGTGCATGATACTTATTAACTGAACGAAATAAGGTGAAATTGCCTGTATTGAATAACTTGAACATGTGTGGCCTCTTTCGGGAAACTTTCCCTTGCCCCCTCCTCCTCGCAATGGCTCTAATAAGACACCAAAGCACGTGTATATAATCGTATGATTTCAGACACTCAATACCATATCAGCGGAGAAGAATTCTACGATTGTGTTCCCTTTACCGATCGATATCATTACATATTTCATGAGAGCGCAAGACGCAGCGCATAAAAAATCTACGCCCAAAGTTGCAAGTAAGTTGTACACCTTATTAAGTGGCACGAACAAAGCATGCTAATTTGTTTTTTAAAGGAAAAAGTGATCTTTTAGTAGATGTTCCTACAAGTAGTTCATCTTAAATTGGATACGGTGGTGGTGTAAAACTTCGCACGAGGGATCATGTTTAATCGTAACCTTGGTCAATTAAACATCCTGACAGATGGTGTTTTTATTTTTGACCATCGTGCTAATGTATCATTGGTGTATAATATCGATTCATCAATTTTCACGCTTTCTTCGATGACTGCCAAAGCAGAGAATGCGACTTTACAGTTTTCTAATTTATTACTTTTTCTCACCTAATGTTTTTTGTTTTGCCTATACTTATATCTTTATTATAATTAGGTAGGTTTTTTAATCGATTTAAGAAGCAAGTATTTTTATGTTGAATTTATGCACGTGTTAATGTTAATTTGTGATTAAATTTGTTTTTTTTTAAACTTAATTTTGACTCATTGGAAATGATATTTTATAATTGCTCATCGTGGTGCGTAATGATTAAAGAGATAAATTAATGGATTTTTGTTTTCTATATGTTGCTTAGAATAATGTGTTGTTTCCTGATCGAGATGTATTGTAATTACTCAAATATACCATTTTTTTTTCACCGGAGGCAGCGTTGCCAGCTGCAAGGTGTTTTTCTGTCTGTGAAGAGCTGCAGAAAGATTATTTTTTGGTGAGTGATGTAAATTCGGTGTTTTATTTGATGGCGGCTACGGAGATACTTGGTGGTGGTGGTAGTATCAAGAAAATCACGATGGGTCATTCCACATCAAATTAGCACGAAGTAGGTTGATGAAGTAGATTTTTTTCTAAATTTTCATGTGTATAAAGTTCATCAAAAATGATGCCGAATGACGCAAAGTGAAGATCTGTGCGAATTTTATACGACCGGATCGGGAGCACGCCGGAGCCAACAGATTTTTATCATAATAATGACGTCATTAACTACGTGTTATCATTATCAAATTGTCTTATTGAATGAAGTGAACACAACATATTTGATTCCGCCATAAATACGTGAAAATTGAAATTAACGCTGCGAATTGTTGCGTTAATTAGGTTATTGTCGCGTTTTTTAACGAAAAATGTAATCTGAATTCATCAAAATATACATTATGAGTTTTATTTGCGAAAAGCGTTCAAACAAATATTCTTTTAAAAAGAATTTAGTTCGCCATCAATAGATGCCAAGTAAGAGGCCATTACAAATGCCTTCCAGAATAAAAAATCGAATGTATTGGTAGTCCATCAGAATTTTGATCATGAATATTAATATCGATAAGACGTTATTTCATTAAATTGCAATAAAATGAAATTAAGTTGTATCTTTTTTTAATACTAAAAATAAAAAAAAAACAAACTAGATAAACAGAATAAACTTTGCAGGGAAAAACGGAAAATCATTGAAAATGATTAAAAATAAAAATAGAAATGAAAAAGATGTAAAAAAAAATCCTTTGCTCATGAAGTAATGACGTCATTGTAATGATAAAAATCTGTTGGCTCCGACGTGCTCCCGATCCGGTTGTGAATTACGAATCCAGAGTTAGTAATTTGAAATTTTCCAAGATGGCGGAAATTTGAAAATTTTGAGTACAGATACCTCTAGTTATATCGTACCTAACGATTTAATTTCTTTTTGATTTTACACTCCTTTCGAGGGGTAACTCGCGTATGGTAGCGAAATCAGTGTTGCCACTTTTATCAATTCGAAAACAGTGATTTGAAACTTAAAAATTGTAAAAAAATATGACGTCTGCATTGAAATTCTGAAAAAATTCCCAATTGTAGCTCGTTTTACGCAGAATAACATTTTGACAAATTGCGATGATGTTTTTTGGTATTTTCGAGGAGAAAATTATTAGAAATTGTTACTTTTAGCAAATTTGATAAAGTAAAATTGAAAGACATTTTTTCATAGATTGACTTTCATACGTTTTAATTATAAAAAATAATGGAGAAATTTTATGAACCGAGGGAAATAAATTTTTCTGGTGGAAATTAGTTGAACTTTTGGAAATTATGCGTGATATCTTTCGATAGTACAACTGAGAAAATGCTGGAGAAATTTTGAAAATTCAATTCACTTTATTGAAAAAATCGACCAGATGATTCTGGTGGTAAATGGAGAAACTCGTGGCTAGTTCATTTAGTAATTTGCATTTGCTATTTGCTGATTGATTTCTTCAATTTGTTGACGTTTGAACTTGGAAGGCCATTTCACCCCTCCTCTCAGCCAAAGTTCAACTTCCGTGTTAACTTCGTTGACCAGTATTTTCCTTGTTTACCAAATCACATTAGCTGATTATAAATTCCACGGATTAACTTTCGACCGATGATTATCCATCTCATCAATAAGTCAAGTCTCATTTATACGAAGAAATTCTCGATAAGAAAAATAATAATTCGAGCCAAGTTTTCAAATAAGCTACGATGTACGCGTAAAAGTTGGGGAATTTGGAAACTAACAATATCAAGTTGTAGAAGTTAATACGTGGAGGAAATATTAATATTCAACACGTTGTAAAAGTAGATGAGCTTGAAAATGAAAAATACGCTTGGTTTGTGGGAGTTGAAATTCCAAAATAGGATTTTTTGTTATTTGAATTACGTCAAAGAACTAACACGCCATATCGATCACAGAATACGTGTGCCTTTGAATGGTGAAATATATAATCATAACACAAACTATACATTGTTTATTACTTGTGTAATAATATTTAAATGCGTGTTACGTCTGTTGCGGTGATTATTATACGTAAACACACGCGAAACACGACGCGAAGGTCGAGTCGGTGTTTTTGTCTTGCATACAGAACTTCCCTCGGGTGGCTTTTGAGTGAGCGAGTAATCCTCATTTTCGCATTTTGGTGACTTTGATTACCTCGAGTGAGCTTTTCGAAGTTTTGCTCGAGTGCGTGAAAAATAGTGGAATCGTATGTCTCCGAAGCGACGCGTAGTCTTTGTTTTAAGCTAAGGTGACCTTGGGTTCACGTAGTAATTGATGTTTCGTCGATAGAAATGTAATTTTGACATTTGTACAGATTTGCGGAATAGTAATTTCGTCAAATAGCGTTTTCGGTTTGTAATTAAGTTAATGTCAAGGTATGCGAATATGTAATTGGTATGTTCGCATTAAGCGACTCTCGACGACATAGTAGCAGCACGAAATGCGTTTCAATAAGATTGACATGTCATGTTGTGTTGAAATGTTGAAGGCGTGTATTGCAAATTTGATGTGCTCGGAAATCTCATGCATGTGTGGATGTGTCAGCGTAATGTGTCTTTGGGGAGAATTTAGAATTTAGGTGTTATGTGATGGGTGATGAATGAAAACTCGAGGGAATATGAAAGGGTGCTTTTTCCGTGGTGACAATTACTGCATAGTTGTAAAAAGCCAGCAAAGAGAAGCATTGGTGGATGGAACTGTGATGGGAAATTTTAAGGTAATAAAATCCAGTCTTCTTTGTCCTGAAACACGTTAGAGATAAGGCTCAGTAAGGTCTCAACTTCTTCAGCTGGTTTCCTCCATTTTTACCTGGAAAATTCTCTAGTAATGTTGTGGAAAATAAGTATTTTTGGGTTTTGTGGTGCAAAGCTGCAAAGAGGGAGTGCTGAATTGTTAAACTCCTTGAATTTTTCAAAATATTTCGCCAATTTTTCCTGTAATTTTTTTTATCGCGATTTCACTCTATAAAAAAATTCATATCTCGAAAACAAAAGTAGATACCGAGATGAAATACGTGGCATTTTGTCGCTGAAGAATGAGGAAATAACTCGTAGATTTAAACCCGAGGTCTACAATGTGTTCTTTTGCTCTGTAGAGCGCGCTGAATGCAAAAACCCATAAAAGTGGTCGCATCATTTTGAAACACACTGTATAATCATGCGAAGAAACAGGCGTTTTTGTTGTGACGTCATAACTCAAAAATATGTGACGCAAATTTTTTCAAACGTAGATGGTCATAGGTCAAGTATTTTCCAAAAAGCTTAGAATTGTGGGGGGGGGAGTGTACAGAGAGATTATTACATGGAAATGCAAACTTTTTTCGAAATCAACGTGTTCTATGGTCAAGATTAAGGTTTTTTCAAATAACTCAAAATTAATATTGGTGCATCCGTATATTTCAATTTAGGGCCTCAACTTCAAAAAAATCGAAAATATCAAAAAAAAATTTTTGAACCTGTCTGTTTTCCTCGTTTACGAATGATAACAATTAAATTTCGTTAAGGATAAAGAAAAAGATTTTTTAATCAGATTTAACTTCGAAAAATTTTGGAGGGAAGCTGAAGAAAAATTCCTTTACTATGTAACAACTGAATCAAAATGTGATAGAGACTAACTGTCGTTAATCGTTAAAATAAGAAAATAATTCTTCTAAAATCGACGCTTTTCAACATTTTTATACCAAAAATGATATAATTACCATAAAAAATAAAATGCTCAAACATGCGAAAAAAAGGTTGGAAAAGCTGAAAAAGCAAAAGAGAAGAAAAGAGATACAAAAAAAGGCGCTTTTAGAAATTAAATAATTAAAGAAGCAGTAAAAATGTTTTTTTTTGAATTAATTTATTTTCGATTTTTTTTTTGTTTATCGCCCAATTCCTTTCGTGAAATTGTTAAACCTCGTAAATTATCAATTAGCAAAAGTGGAAAATCGACAAAAAAATGGTCGCCCTTTGAATTATTCAAATTGAGATGAAAAATTCAATGACGAAATAGTAGAAATCAAATCTGAACTTATCTAACAAGGGAACTACTTGAGGTGTCCGGCTCGGATTTGAACGGGAGTTGGATTTTTGAAAAGAGCATGTCAAAAACCCCCCAAAACCAAAATTTTAGCTGCCCAAGTTGACTTCTCGATTTTTGGCGAATTTTTGAAATTTGAAAATTACGAAATTTCGATTAAAAATAAAGAATAAAAAAAAATAAAAAAAACTCCAAAAATAATTTTAAATCACGAAAGAAATGTTTTCCCCCTAATTCGAACCCGCCGAACCCGAAAATTGCATCGGCGAGCCGTTCTGGAGCCTCCAGCGCGATTTCCATTTTTCTCCAGGAACTTCGAAATGCTCCAGAAGGGATCCATTTGAGATTGGACAGCTGAAAACTTGGTTCCCCCTTATTCTCAACATACTGAACCGACTTGACTAGGTTTCCGGAAAATTCCAGCCAGACACCTCGAGTAGGTTTTTCCAGGACAGGTTTTTTCTTAATTCGAAATGACGCGACGCATAAGAGAAAAATCGTTTCTTACCTTCGCCGTGGTTTTGCGTTGATCTGTCCTAGAAAAATCTACTCGAGGTGTCCGGCTGGAATTTTCCGGAAGTGTACTCAAGTCGGTTCAGTAGGTTGAGAAAAAGAGAGAGCCAAGTTTTTAGCTGCCCAATCTCAAATGGACGCCTTCTGGAGCATTTCGAAGTTCTTGGAGAAGCATTTCGAAGTTCCTGGAGAAAAATGGAAATCGCGCTGGAGGCTCCAGAACGGCTCGCCGATGCGATTTTCGGGTTCAGCGGGTTCGAATTAGAGGGGAAAATATTTCTTTCGTGATTTAAAATTATTTTTC
>QBDW01006111.1:0-15848 GCA_003261595.1 Maconellicoccus hirsutus | reverse complement strand
GTATTCCAGTACTGTCGAGGAGTGTGTATTCACTGGCTGTAATCTCACGTTTCCCAGTATTTTTTTTTGTATTATTGGTGGAGAGCAACGCGGGTTTCAGGAAGGTGTTTTTTGGGATTGGGTATGGAATGGGGTGTTTCTCATGTCCTGGGTAAATCTCGTCTGGATGGTTCTATTTAGCCGTCTTAGTATTGTATTTACTTTTTTTTGTATTTTTTGAATGTAATTTTGTTACCATAGGTACTTGCGGTTTTACTTAGGATACTTTAGGTTTGTTTATCAACCAATCAAGGTTTTTTTCCTGTCAAGCGGCTGACAGGTTTTATTTAGCCCAGATTGGTTTAAGTCGAGTTAAGCTACATTGTAATATTTTTTCATTTATTAAAAAATGCCGCTTCTTTGGTTTTTTTTGTGGATTTTTCTCAAACTATGTTCTTCCAGTCTACTATGATAACTATCGTAAATGTATATTGATAAATTGAAGAACGAGCAAAGGAGAAAACTGATACTGATAAATGTGGTAACACATCAAAAATTGAAAATTGATGAATTCCATTATAGAACAGGTAGATTTGAAATTTCTTGATTAAGTAATTATGTTACTTATATGCAATTTGAAAAAGAAAGACGTATCATCAAATGAAACAAATGAATTAGTCATCAATTTCAAAAACCACATTGTCAAATTTTCTATAAAAAAAATGCAGGACGAGTAGTTGAAGATATACATAGTTGCAGGAGGAGTAATTAGCATATGTAAAATGCAATTTCTTTTGAATAAACGCATGTAAATAAGAAAACGAAATTTTTGCTTGATTACTTGATGAAATTAAAGGTTAATTTTCTTGTTGATGGCAAAACTGAATATTCAAGACGTGATAATCTGGTCAATAAATACTTCATTTATGCAATGTAACCCGAATATCATTTGTTCTGAGCATCCAGGTAAAATTATTGTTTACAGATAAAAAAACATATGATTTCACCTTTAAGAAGTGTGATAGGCAACTCATTCTGCATAAAAATCAAAACTTTTCAGATTTCAATATTTATAGTATATGTTTACCTTTAAAAAGTAAGATAGGCAACTCATACTGTATGAAGAACAAAACTTCTTGAATTTTATTTCTTTTTATGTTTTGAGTATACGCAACATTGATTGTGTTACGAACTGCGCGCGCCGACACCGCAAGCGCGCCCTACTTAATGGTAAACCGAACGTTAAGGGTAGCTCGAGAGGGTAACTGGTTCACGAGCGAGCCAGTCTCGACGCCGGTCGATGACGATTGAGCTCGCCCCTTTTAGCTTATTCGAGTAATTGTATCTTCCTTTAATAAATCGTAATCACGACCCTGTCGAAAAACTTTTTGTCGCGATGCCGAACCAGTATTCGCACTCGCGACTGGCGACCCTACCTCCACCTAGGCCCCGCAGTTACGCGATCCGCCCCCATGGCAGATCCCCGAGCATAACAATTGATGAATATAATTTCGCTTTCTCAAAGTATAATACGCAATTTGAACAAAACATTTGTCAGAATATTGCCTTCATAAAGTGTGATATGCAACCCAAACTACGAAGAGAGCTTTGACGCTTATGAATGAGTGTAATTTCGCCTTGAAAAAGTACGATAAGCAACTCAAACAATGCATGTGTCATTGAAATAGTCACCCGACTGAAAATATTCATTACAAGTGAAACATGACTGCATCAATACGCAGATATTTAACGCGTCCAAATGCGACAAAAAAGTACCAATGATACTTACAGCCACAGCACTCGAAGAAATACGAGACATGGGGGAAAAAAAACTGAATTTTTGAGGTGATTTCAGACAATCCGAACTCTTATTCGATCAACATCCTACAAGTACTTGTGTAAAATATTTCAATTTACAAATCACAGCATTTATGAATTATTAAAAACTAATCACAAGACAGTTTGAAAAAAAAAACAAATACATTCGTAATCACAGTCAGAAACTTTATTCAGTAAAATGAGCATACTTTCGCGAAAATCTGTCTGTTAGAACGGCGGTAATGAATTAATTACGTAAATTACGTAAAGCTCTTCCTACACAAGTATTTAGGTAGGCAACCCGTCGAACATGTGCATACGAGAATTAATTAATTACCGCCGTTCACGCAATATCGTCTTGGTCTCTTTTTTGCGAATTATTTCAAAATTGTATTAATTAAAAGAGGAACTGCTTGCTTTTTCGAAATCGATCTGCGCGTAAGTCAGATTTGATTCGTCTGATAATTTGGTATTCGACGCCATCTCCGGTTCTTCTTTGATGGAATTTTCGTCTTGTTCGGCCGGTAAAAGATCTAACGTAGCGTACATGACTTTTTCTCTGTGAAAGATAAGTATCAAAGTGTTAAATTTTCGTTTATTTGATGAAATTACGTTGATCAAAAGTTACATAGCAGGAGCAGGAAAAAATACGAAAAAAATCAAAAGGAAAGGATTTGAATAATACCTTTATATTTTTTTTCCAAATAAGACTCAATTTCTTTGGCAGATAGAAAAACGTAAATATTATGTAATTTTCTATTTCCATATTGGTCACTTTTCCTGCTTCGAGGCTTATTCTAACCACTACGTAAACATGCAGCATACTTCGTTCGTATGACGGAAGCATCATTGGCAGAAGCTTTAGGAAAATCGACTAGGTTTAGTTTAGCTTCGCACGACTGAGTGGTCACGTCAACATCCATATTCTGCGCGTGGCCATCAGATCTATCATCCACTTCGCGACAACACTCGCGACCAAATTTCGAAAACGAAGGGCATCTGTTTTCCATATTAGATATGACCGCAGGTACGGAGGTACTTCGATGCAGAATTTTCTGACTTTTGGCAGAATCTCCCCTCTTCGGTACAGCTGCGAGCACCTTACTCATCGAATGATTCAAACAAGCTGGTTCGGATTTATTGCGTTGCAACAGACCCACACCAGGAGTCATGACCGCGTAATCGGAATGATCATCATCCGAACACCTCCTATCCCAGTTCATTACTTCGTCGACGTGTTCGGACGAGCGTATCTCGAAGTCCCTCATTAGCTTGACGGTCTCGCCGGAGGCGTTAATGGCGCATTTGGAATTCGGGTCGTAATCCAGCGAAAGCGTTCGGTCCGGACTGAGGGGAAACATGATGGTATTCGAGCTAGCCGGCGATTCGACTTTATCCTTCTTCACGTTGGTTTTCTTGCCTTTGCATCCTAGCGAAGTGAACGATGTTGGAATGGAGAGCCCTAACCCTCAGTCCGGACCGAACGCCTTCGCTGGATTACGACCCGAATTCTAAATGCGCCATTAACGCCTCCGGCGAGACCGTCAAGCTAACGAGGGACTTCGAGATACGCTCGTCCGAACACGTCGACGAAATAGTGAACTGGGATAGGAGGTGTTCGGATGATGATCATTCCGATAATGGCTGACGCTTTGGCAATGCAATTAATTCTTTAGTGTTTTTTGCTACTTTATTGTCTATGGCATTCGCATTACCAACGTTTCATACCAGAGGGGGTGGATGTTTATTAGTATGAAGTCAGCGATAAACGCCCTTTTACCTCCTTATTAGGTTTATCTATGCAGTAACCTACCCTTCCTTTGTTATGTTTACCTACATGGTAAACGGCCTTTCCCATTCAGTATAAATTTGCCTCTCGTCGGAGACGGATGTTTCTTTAATGTTGTTATACTAACATGTTTTACCAGTCTTTTTCTGATTTATTATCAATCTTGATTCAATCTAGTGACTTTAGTGCTACCATTTATTGTATTGCCGTTGTGATGTGAAGTTTGAAATGTGACACGAATATCAAGGATTGGATTTGCCCTCGGTCAGTGAGTAATTTTATTAATTATTTTAAATAGGCACTTACGTTTTTCCATGTTTTGACGCTTTAAAATTCCAATTATTTGTTTTTCGAAATTTATGGATTTAATTTTAATTTATTGTCCTGAGTTTCCGATTTTTCAATTTTTCATGTTATTCAATTTCAATTTTCAAGCCTCGATTTCCTATTTTTTTTTTATCGTTGATTTTTTGTCTGATTTCAGGAGGGACTTCTTTCATGTTGAAGAAAAGTTGAAAGTGAATTGTTCGCGAACAATAGTGATCGCAGTTTTGTCATAAAGCTGCATTTTAAAATAAAGTTACAATTATTTACTCAGACCCCTCCTCCAACTGTAAAACGTGATACTTTTTCTGAATACATACAACAAAATTTGGCATTTGCATTTCTTTGAGAAATGCCGGAGTTATGCGCTGTATCGGAACTTCGGAATAACAATTGGATAAAGTTGTATGGAAAGATCATAGCAGAAGTTCGTATTTTCTGCGGAGAAGTTTCAATTTTTCGTTACGATGATATCGACCTATGGGTAAGTAATCACGTTATTAAAGTACGAGTTACAACGAGTAGGTATAGTAATAAAAATTAAAAAATTTTTTAAAAACGTCAGATGATCAACTCTCGGTTATTGCAACAATTCTCATTGACATAAGTTAAAGCGCATTCGGAGTTTGCTGTTGGATTATGAAACTTTTCCTGTTTGAATTTTATTGATCTATGCATGTAATCAGGTAAGTTCCAATACTACCAACTACTATGTAGCTGATTCAGTTATTACCTCCTAGTAGAGGTAATAATCAAAGATTTCGTTGATTATTGTACTATTAATTAAATACTTCATTTTACATAGATAAACGAAAAATTGTCTGATGTGTGGAGATCTCTCTTCGGGCGTTGCAGCAACTTCCCCGGTACCACACTGTTTAGCTTTCGAACGAAAATACTTCTGTGGAAATAGAACCGCTGTGAAGTACTTAAATTGCCTCTTGCGTGGTGTTTTCTCTTCGAAAGTTGTAGCAGCTTCGTCCATACCAAACCTGTGTAGGTACGCGTTAATGAAGCCATAGAATCGTTTTTAAGGTAAGTAAAGGTGTACCGTGATTAACAATCATTTACCCACTTATTGTTCGTTTTCCGTAGGTCAACACAGAAGTAGCTTCCGAAGGAAAATTCATCATTGGAAATGGAACTGCTGTAAAGTTATCAATTGAATTTAGAGAATCAGTAGGTACGTCGACATTGGACTCACTATTTCCTATCATCGTAGCATCCTGGGCGTAATTAAACGAAGTATTATTATGTTGAACGAATAAAATGAATATTCCATTTCAAAATCTTGTTGCATTACATTATTTCTTAATTCATGTCATGATTGCATGCGAGGTAAGTACCGAGAAATGCGGAAAATTGATATAATACGCGTTAAACGGTGAAAACAAAATACGAAAATGGATTCTACTTGCGGAAAAACCTAGAAACACTTTTTAGCACGTGAAAATACATCTTTCCTCCTATAACATGCGTGTTACAGGTAAAATAACGGCGAAAATGAATTCTACGTCATCGAAAACATAATTACACATAAATCGCACATGAGAGTCGATTAAAAACTTGATAAAAACTGTAAAATATTAAAAATGGTATAAATTTGATAATGCTGGCGCCATCCATCGGAACATAAACAAAATTTTGATATAAATCGTAAAATATAAAAAAATAACGAAATTTTGATAATACTGGCGCCATCTATTAGAGTATAAGCGAATCACACAAGATTTCAACGATTGCTCCTTCAAATGGCGTCATAGGCAACCTTTTCTACATATGTGACGTCACAATGCAAAACAAGTAACGAAAACTAAGGTAAAAGTGAAAGTGATGAACTTTTCGAACTTTGTTGATTGAGGTAAAAAAATTTGTTGATCAACAACTTTTTACACCTGGATCAACAAAGTTCGAAAAGTTCATCACTTTCGCTTTTATCCGAGATTTTACGTCAAAAAACGAACATTTTTCTCATATGATAGTACAAAATGTGGGATAAAAGTGAAAGTGATGAACTTTTCGAACTTTGTTGATCCAGGTGTAAAAAGTTGTTGATCAACAAATTTTTTTACCTCAATCAACAAAGTTCGAAAAGTTCACCACTTTCACTTTTATCCTGAATTTCGTCACTTTTGAAAGGGGAAAATCTGCATTGTGACGTCGCACATGCTAAAAGAGTTGCCTATGACCTCATTTAAAGGCGCAATTTTTTTGTTAAATTATAATTTTTTGTGTGATTTGCTTATACTCCGACTGATGGCGCCAGCACATCAAATTTATACCATTTTTAATATTTTACGATTTTTATCAGTTTTTAATCGACTTTCATGCGCGATTTATGTGTAATTATGTTTTCGATGACGTAGAATTCATTTTCGCCGTTATTTTACCTGTAACACGCATGTTATTGGAGGAAAGATGTATTTTCACGTGCTAAAAGTGTTTCTAGGTTTTTCCGCAAGTAGAATCCATTTTCATATTTTGTTTTCACCGTTTAACGCGTATTATATCAATTTTCCGCATTTCTCAGTACTTAACTAGCGTGTAATCATGATATGTATAATTGAATAACGGACAATCTAATAAATAATTAACTACTACAAGCAACAACGTTATATACCTACATACATATAATTTAACAAGTACTAAGCATATTTGCAAAATATTAAATAATTCGAATATTTTACCGAAAACGTCATTACGCTATTATTTCTACAGCATCGATTACATATAAAATACGAATCCTTAAAAGCAAATTAGTTATCTTAAAAACTATTTTGGATCCTTCGTTAGTACATCAACAGTTCGATACCGGTGAAGCTGCTGCAACATTTGAAGAGAGATCTCCACGCATTAGACAATTTTTCGTTTATCTATGTAAAATTAAGTATTTAATTAATAGTACAATAATCAACGAAATCTTTGATTATTACCTCTACTAGGAGGTAATAACTGAATCAGCTACATAGTAATTGGTAGTATTGGAACTTACCTGATTACATGCGTACGTCAATTAAAACAGGAAAAGCTTCATAATCGAACAACCAACTCCAAATGCACTTCCACTTGTGTTATTGAGGGTTGTTGCAATAACCGCGAGTCGATCACCTGACAAATTCAACAATTTTGGATAAAATTTAAGTTTACCATAAGTGATAATTCGTTCTTAATAACATGATTACTCAATACTTACCTACAACTTTACAACTTTGCAGCGAAAAATTGAAAGTTCTTCTCAGTAGGTCTAAACACAAACATCTGCTGTGATCTTTAGACTACTTAATCCAATCGATCTTCCGATACAGCTTATAACTCTCTCCAAGGTCTACGTTTTCTTGAAGTCAGATTGGCAAAGATGAGGTAAACAGCTTCGACGTTGGATATTTCCTGCGCATGTTGAAAACCAAATGAGAGCTAAAATTGCATTATATTACGAAAAAATTCTACAAGTTTTTCATAACACTCATTGTGTGTAAACAATATGTTTGGATATTATCAGGTAAAGAGGTGATAAAATAATTCCAACATCCGATGAGAAATACACAAGTGTTTCGTCAAAAGTGGATTTTCGTCTCATTTACTACAATACAATGAATCTATATTCGAACGATCGAGCTACCACTCGTGTTAAAGGAGGGAAATTTTTATTTTATTTCATTTTTTTAAATTTTCGCCATGGGCACTGGACAGCAACTGAGGCTTCAAGGGGTTTTTGAAGGGGTTTACTCAAATTTTGTGATGTAGTACGAGTAAATATGAGAAAATTTCCCAGAAAAAGCAAACGCGAAGAATTTTTGTATTTTTTCAAAAAAAAAATAGGTGATGTTATATAGTCGACGGAGGCAGCGGCTAGGAGGACGGTTGGGTCACGTACACAATTTTCTAAGAAAATAATTGAGAAAGCTTTATTTAAAAGTGCAGCTTGGTTATGGAATCGCGATTGATTTCCAAACTTTTCTTCAACATGGAGAGGAATCCCTCTTAAAATTAAATGAAAAATCAACTTACCCACACACATAGTACTGCATCTAAATTCTTGTCTTCTGCTTCTCCAGCACTAATTCTTTTCTTCGACATCATATACGTTTTACCTAAATATAACAAAAACCGTAAAAGAATTGCTCACTTTTGTATTTGTGTGTTCCAACCATGTACAGCATACTTACCGCTAATTTTTTTTTCACAAATTTCCCTGCACTTAAAATTACTCTGGAGGTCAACAGTAGTATCGCGGACTTGGTAATTTGGCCATGAGTGCACTTGAACCACGCTGCCGCTGCTTTTCAGAGTAAGTTTCCTAAAACAATGTTCGAATTACTGAAAAAATACTAATGAGGGTAATTATTTATTAGGAACCTAACAAAAAAAAGTGAGAAATTCCTCCCTCTTAAAAAATCCTAGTTTTCTAGTCCTTCTGGAGTCGTATTTGCTGAAATTCACTAACTGAATTTTCAGCGGTAAGAGTGGGAGGTGGTTTAAGGCTGGAGTACTTCAAACTATCAATCCATTTGCCACCTGGTGCAATTCGCTAACAGTTTGGCCAGATATACAATTTTTTAACAAATTTTTTGGATTTTTGGATTTAAAAAGTAGAATTGAAAAAATTCTTTATGTAACCAAACAAAACTATGGTCCTTTTGGCGGGAAAAAGTGTAACCAAAAATGTGGCATACACATTTTGCCTATTTCAATAATTATTAAAGAGACTCTAATCGAACTACTAAATCTGAGAAGACAACAATGCATAGCTAATTCAACCCTAAACATACTCTCTACCACCAACTACTTTCATAAATCTGAATTTGTTTTTCCATCACATTTACTAACTGCTAAATATCAATCTGCCATGGCTCAACTCTCAACTAGACATCGACTTTTCACTCACTCACATCCTTAACTCAGACACTAACACCTACTACATAGTTAAAACGTACTTCAACGAACTCAAACAGCATTTTATCTATCATCATTTCATACTCGCAGACGGATCCAAAAACAACCTTTTAACTGCTTGCGCCGCTGTTCACGAAAACATCCAAATTCTATGTCCTCTTCCTCCTCAATTTTCAGTTTTCTCAGCCGAACTCCATGCAATCAAAATCGCTCTGTCTTGTATCCATGATTTCTCTCTAGACAATGTTGTAATCTTCTCAGATTCCCTTTCTTCTCTAACTGCAATACTCAATTATCACAAGAAAAAGCAACATCCCATATCGCGCACCCACCTTTCATTTCCAACAAGAAAATCACCCTTTGCTGGGTTCCTTCGCACTCCGGCATTCCAGGAAATGAATCAGCAGATATTTTAGCCAAACAAGCGCTCCTAATCAAATCAATCCAGAACATTCCTACCCCTCTTTCCGATCTGAAAAACTCCATTGAATCCGATACCCATCTTTCTTTTCAACAACTCTGGTCCAACACTCCTTGCACCAATAAACTTGGAAACATCAAAAATGACCCTTCTCTAAGAAGTATTTCGAAATTAGCTCGTCACGATGACATTGTTCTCGCCAGAATTTGCACAGGCCACACCTCACCAACTCATTCACATTTTTTCAAAAAAGAACAATCTCCAATATGCTCTATCTGCTCCATACAAATTTCGGTCAACCACTTTCTCTTTCGTTGTCTCAAATATCAAAAAGAAAGATCACTGTCTTTCACCTCTGACGACCCACAAGAAATCCTTTCCCATGATCCTATGAACCTTCAAAACCTTCTATTCTTCCTTTCGCCATAGACTCGTAAAACATCTTCTCTGAAACCCTTTTAAAAATCGCCATAAGCCTCATGTTAAATTGCCCTTTACAACTGAGGGTATGCAACGTAAGTTTTACTTGATGTTTTGTTGCCCAGGTTACAGCTTCATATGCCCTGAATAAAAAAAATCCAAGTTTCGGGCCTGCTACACTTCGATCATATAAATTAAAAATAGCGTAACTCGTCGTAAGTAGTTAAACGCGATCAAAGTAATCGTTCTCGAGTAGTTAAATTTGATAAATCGGCATAGATAAGTTAATCACTATGCATCACCTGATTAATCACTTCATTCAATGATTCGATCTATATTCACTTACTCAGTATACGTTAGCCAGATTGTGATTGGCATTTGGAAGGTTAGTCAGTCACGCCACTAAGAAAAACATGTTGCCCACATTCAACGGGCGTATTTTGAAAAACATCTATCTAGGATTATGCTTTATGATCTTATTCAGCGCATTTCATTCCCTTACCAGTACGCAAGTAAGTACGCCATTTTTAAAAATAAGCGTCTAATTTCTTCCCAACCGATTTATCGCATATCTTACATCTTCGCAGAAAACCATAACAGCGAGTATTGAAAAGGACGACCCGTCATGTCACTTGGATGGATACGCATCAGCAGCCATAGGCTATATAGCGCTATCATTGGGTATGTGGTTTGCTCCGGCAATAATAGCCAAAACTGGACCAAAATACGCGATGGTATTCAGTGTGAATCTCTATCTGTATGTTACTACATGTGCTGCGAAGTCTTCAACCGCTCTGATTCAATCGCCTTCGCAGGATCTTCTTCATTACTTTGTTCACTGAGCGAGCTCTATGGATATATCTTGGATCAGCGATTAGCGGTTTTGGGGGCTCGATTCTCTGGACTGGCCAAGCCAACTATATCGTATTGAATTCGGAAATTGGCAAAGTGTATTCTGGAATTAGTGTATTTTGGATGCTGTATCAATCCAGGTAGTTCGCCACATTGCTCATAAGTATAACTCGAGCATACCGAATAACGTTTCATCGTTTACAGCCATTTTTTCGGTAATGCCATCGTTTATTGGCTATTTAACGACATTCCCGGATCCATTGATAAACCAACGAGGATACAAATCGAATCAACTCTGGTAGCTTTTACAGTAATCGGCATGCTTATGATGTTTGGCATAAGGCCACCTCTGAGGAACGACGAGCACAAGAAAATCATCCGCTCGCCTTTCAACGAGATCCTCAAATCGACCAAGATATTAGCTCAATCACGCATGTCACTGATGATTGCTACAATGATTAGCACGGGTAAGCAATCCGCGCTTCTGTATGTTTCATTCCTCTAGTTTAACATAACATCTCTCATCAAAGGTTTACATTTGGCATTCATGAGTATCCTCAGTGCCGCTATGAGTTTTTCGACATGCCTTTCAGACAACTCCAAAGAACTAGCTCCACTTAGTGGTATAGTACAAGGCATCGGTGAAATATTGGGTAATAATTTTAGTTAGGGTAATCTTTTGAAATGCATCATGCACACAGACTCTTCCACAACAGGTGCCTTTTCATCTGTTCTTCTTGGTAGCAGAACAATCTTCAAAATGAAACCACTCATCACTGTCGCTCTCATATGTAACCTGACGTGTTACTCCATATTTTTATTGGCGTTGCCAAATAATTCAGCCCACTTCTTCACCAATGATTTACCACTGGTACCATTACCGTGTCAGTTCAACCGTTTATTTTCCCCAAGAGAGAGTACTTTTATCACAACTTTTTAACTCAAATCATGCTTACCGGTACTTTGGATTCTAGGATATGGATAGTTCTAATGGCAGCTCTGCTATCCGGAGTAGGAGACGCGTGTTTGCATACACAACTTTACGATAGTTTGGGGTCCATGTACCCTAACGATAGTGCTTCTGCATTCGCAGTCTTCAAGTTTATTCGGGTACGTAGGATCATTGGTTTTCTTTGAATTACCTCTTTTCAGAATTCCTTTCCATTTCGCAATGCCTCTTGTTTCAGTGTGTTGCCACAGCTAGTAGCTTCTACTACAGCAAGTATCTCGGTTTGCATGTACAAATTGTGATTTTAATTTTATGCAGTGTTATCTCGTGGCTTATATACCATTACGTACAGTGCTTTACAACCAGAAGTGAATCAAACCAAGAACAACTGAACGAGCAGCCTTTGACAGGGAAACAACAATCGATTGCAGAAAAAGCTTAAGATGTATGAAATGTTGGAACATGAGTTAAATATTTAAAAGCTGCCTTCCCCCCCTTTTTCTTGTGCACAATTTCTAATAAATTTAATCGATACTGTGGCTTTTTCTTTTTTTTTTTTTCATTTGCTTGCGAGCCGAGTACATCCGAGTACATCTTTTGATAGAGGTATCGAGCCACTAATCCCTCCCAAAAGAAGGAACTTGCGTTTAAACGAGTCCATACTCTTGCGAAGTTTGTCTTTGCGTTTCTTTTTCAAACGTTTCTTCAACGTATTACCTACGTCCGTCTTCGGTACATGTCCGCTGCTCGTCGCCGGACGTCGTGGCCGCTTCGAAGGTCGACCTCGGTTCGTGATTACCGAACGACGACGATCTCGAGCCCGTATCGTAATCGGCGAACGTCTTGTGGGACGAAGAGCCGGGCGAGAGTTGACGCCGCGTAGACTCCGTTTCAGTATAATTATGATAACATTCCTACGCAGCCATAGGAAGCAATCTCATAAAGCTGAAATTTTATTAAGAGAAATAATAAGTTATCTAATTATAAATGGTACGAGTTCGTGGTATTAATTTTTGCATTCCACCTCCAAACCTCTCATGATGAAAAATTAATAATTCTTTCATCATTTCAACAACCTCTTCCCTCGCTATCTCCAATTTAAAGGAATGTATCGATATCTAGTTTAATACTCGAACTTAATTTCGTTGAATTGGGTGTACTTTATCTACGAAGGAATGCTTTTGCTTGTGCAGTGACTTAAACAGTTGTAGCATCCTTTGTAGGCCTATAGCATTTTTACTACACCCAGAAAAACTCTAGATTGCCACCGTTGGATTTGAAAATGAAGATTTCGTGTGTTTTGTTGGTTTTGTTTTATGTTATTTCTGCCGTGTCAGAAAATCATACAGATTTGTTGAAGTCGCTGTTGCGGAAATTGACCAGTGGGGTAGTGACGACATTGAACGCATCAAAACCAAATGTCAATGGTACCCCTGGTCAACGTCAAGGCGAGGTGAAAAACGCAAAAAATGCCAACATCAAAAATAAACTACATCAAACGTCTACCCGATATGGCTACTTGGACTTGGTTCCTTGGAGTATTGGTTGGACTCAGAGAAGCACAAAAAATCGGATATCCATCGTTTCAAAGGGAAATTGAAGATCCCATACTGAGGTTTTGGGCGGACATCCTCAACTTGATGGGAAAGCATACAGGAGAAAGACTGAATTACATATATGTAGCGAAACTGGTGAGCGAATTGTTCTGGCTTGCAAACGTTTTAAAGGAAACATGCCAGTCAATAGCGCCAGAACATTTAAAAGCATTAAAATCTTGTATGGGAAAACACTTCGCTGAGGGCTATTACTCGATAACACGACGTGGCCATAATTTTGAATGTATCATCTACACGTCAACCGTCAGAACCTAGCACAACTAGGAATCCCATTTGTAGTGCACTATATGCTTTGTTTGATGCTGAGGAGACAACTCAAATGGTCACAGAGTCTTCGGCGATAACGAGTGAACACCATGAACAATAACGGTAAACACGGAAAATATCACCTCCCCCATGATAATTAATGAACCACCCCTACATTAAACCTTTTCTGAATCCAGGCATTTTTCATCAGAATTTTCCAACTTTCGATCAGTAAGCTAGAAATAAACGACTTCCACTACATTTCAACATACGTAACGATTTCAAGTTTTTTCAACCATCATTCTTGTGTTCAAATTAACTTTGTAGATAAATATGGTAAAAGCCCAAGAAATCGTACTCAATCAACGATATTAAATGACTTTCCTTATATTTCAGCTTACATCTGCATTTCATCCGTTTGGTTTCCAGGTTTTTTGTGCCCATTGCGCATTCAAGACTCTCGAGTTATTTTATTTATTTTTTCAGTTATTTCACCTTATTCTCAGATGTACGTATGTGTATCTATTATATATATACAGCGTGTCTCAGAAGTCCCGCACGGTACCTTTTATTTTTGATTGGGGGGTGATAGCGAAAAAAATCCACCGGTTTTATACTTCTCCTGTGAGGCGCATTCTACGAGGGGGTCAAAAATTTTTGGACTACATACAGGGTGTCCCACAGACCACAAAACGTGTTTTTTCTCGAGAAATTTAAATGTAAAGGGTACGTTATTATGTTGGAATCGAACACTACGCCCCAGTGTGGTGATGATGAAAAAAAAATTTTTGCAATCGGTTCAGTGGTTCTCAACCATGACTAGAAGAAATTTGTATCTTTGATGTTATTGCAACTTTGCTTTCGAGCATTACCTGTGAAATATCAAACCGATTACAAAAATGAATGAGACAAAAAATCAATATTTTTTGATGCTCTACAACTTTTGTTTGAAACTTTTTTCTCTATCTCTTATTTGCTGGGGTCATCGGTTTTCCATGACTACACTTTTTCATCACGATTTTGACAAGAATATCGGCTGCCAGCAGCGAGATATCGAACCGGTTGCAAAAATGATTCTACAAAATTGAACCATTTTTGACGCTCTACAACTTTTGTTTAAAAAATTTTTTCATATCTCTTTTTTCCAAGGAGTTATTGATAACCGATTGAGAACCGCTGAACCGGTTGCAAAAATTTTTTTTTCATCATCATCACACTGAGGCGTAGTGTTCGATTCCAACATAACAACGTACCCTTTACATTTAAATTTCTCGAGAAAAAACACGTTTTGTGGTCTGTGGGACACCCTGTATGTAGTCCAAAAATTTTTGACCCCTCGTAAATGCGCCTCACAGGAGAAGTATAAAACCGGTGGATTTTTTTCGCTATCACCCCCCAATCAAAAATAAAAGGTACCGTGCAGGACTTCTGAGACACACTGTATATATATATATATTATGTGTATATACATATATTAAATCGATACCTTGTTGTGCCTTGTTTTTTATAATTAAAAATCATTAATAATCGCTCGTGTAACTCTTGGCTGTAATCGAATTGATTCCCACTTTATTTTCGCTTACAATCGAATTGATTCCAGTTACATTTCATTGAGTAATCGAATCGTGTTCATCAACAGTAAAGAAAATGGAATTATTGGATTTTCCACCGATACAAATTCAAAAGTTTTATGTGATATCTCGAGGATTAATGTTGATGGCACCTTCAAGTCTTCACTGCAACGCTTGAGAAATGACGTATTCGTCCTCTTAGCTTCTTTTCTTACTGGTGGGCAAATCGCTACTCATCTATAAAGTTGCACTGCAATTTTTAACTGACAAACGCTCCTCCCTCCTTCTCTCTCACTCACTCCACCAGAAGTCTTCGTTGATTTTGAGATGGCGACACATGGAGCTGTGAGGGAAGTGTGGAACAGGCTGTGCAGAAAGGGGGGGAAAAGGGGGGATTTCCTCCGGGCCCGAGTTCTTTTCGAGGGCCCGCCAAGGGCCCGCCAGTGCCAAAAAAATTGCTTTTGACAAAAAGGCCCTAAAAAATTGGCTTAACTATTGTTAGAAATACGATATATGTATTGCTACCATTTATTCTACGAATGTTTAAAAAGGACTGTCCGGGCAACTAATCTTCATTGCAAAATCGTTATCTTAAAAAACTGTCGACGATAGCTGATTGTATTTCTAGAAATTATAAGCACATTTGGCAAAGCTGTATCGCTATTATTTTTACGTCATGTTATGAGTCTGGTGTCCAAATTGAAGTAGATAGGTTACAAATTAGAACTTGCTTTTCTTGTGTAAAGCGTATAGTCTGAGCATCCCCAGTCTAACCGCAAAATTTCTGTTTGGCGACCTATTGAAACGCCACTTGCGTGAACATTGTGCTTCAATGAAATTATTAAAAATTTTGCCGAAAAAAAAGCGCGTAAAGCCAAATTAGATTGATGTAACCGTAACTTTTCTTCAATTATTATATCATATATGTGAGGGCGCATACAAAAAGGGACCACTTGGGCCAAAATCAAAA
>QBDW01006107.1:0-13810 GCA_003261595.1 Maconellicoccus hirsutus | reverse complement strand
TAAATATTTGCAATTGAAAAAAAATTTTTCAGTTGCGTTTTTTGCAAAAAAAAATGCCGATGATTTTTTTTTCAACTTTTTATTGCAGTTATCTTTTTGGAAAAATTTTTCAAGTGACGTTTTATATCAAAAAATAGCCAAAAGTTCTATTATTTATAATTTGCAATTATGACTTGTTTGCAAAAAAGTTATTTTTATTACTGTTTCTGTAATTTTGATTTTTTATGGCAAATTTTTGCAATAGCCAAAAAATATTCAAACTGCAGAAATTTTCTTGACGATTTTTGCAATTGAAATTCTCTTGAGGTAAATCGAAATTTCGACCAATTTACAGTTTTTTTTGTTTGCGATGGCAATAATGATGAATTTTTGCAATTTTAGATTGGAGGAATAATTTTTTTCACGCGTAATATAATGTAATGTTTTTTTAAATATTTTTAATTTTCAATGATCATTTTTTAGAAATTTTTGTAATTGCAATTGTTGCAGTTTTTAGGTAAAATTTTTGTCCACGCACATTTTTTGCAACTTTTTAATTTTTTTGTGACAAAGTATCGCGGTATTATGAATTTATTCAAGTGAAATACTTATAATTACAAGTCACTGTTGTCAGAAAATTTATTTTATTTTATTGCATCGTATTGAATTGAATTTTTTATGTTTCAAATCCACATTTCCCTTCTTTGATGCACCATTGGATGCAAATTTTAACAAAACGTCGCGGTTGCTGCAACGCGAAGGAGATTATTCAAAAAGACGTTTTTTCTTTCGAAAATTACCCTTTGTCAGGAGTCTCATTTATTCGGTGGTAGTATAATTAGCGAATTAATACGGTTGTCCAAAAAGTAATATTTAATTACTTAAGGATGCATTAAGTCAAGTAAGCGACCACGTAGGAGAGGTTGCTGGGGTCAAAAACGTTATTATTTACAAGTTTTACCAAAATCTGCGACCTTAACGATGGTAATTTTTTGCGTCAGCTAGTAACATTTTCATTAGCGAAGATAAATGTGTATGTAAGTATATACGCACTTTAATAGAGACACCGAATATGATAATATTTCTTTGTAAAGTTGGTACAACGTGTATATAGGCGCGAAGGGCCACAGGGGGGGTGGTATTTAGGTGTTGAAAAAGAATACGATAATATTCTTAGGGTTACTGTCTCGAATATGGTAGTTAGAAAATACAGCATGCTAATTGGACGAATGCTACTTTTGGGACATTAACGAGATACTAAACGAGGAACGTTAACTAGAGAGAGTGTTAAGTTTTCTTAGAAGAAAATTTCGTTATACGTGGCAAGTTGAAGCAGTGTTGAAAAAGTATCCGCGTAAATAGCAACGCTGTTAATTAGTAGTTAACTTAATAAAAGCTGGATGACGATAATTACCGTCGTCGCTTCCTTCACAACAATTCTTTTTCGAAAGTCGACTCATATAATAAAGATATATGAAAGGCGTTACAATGTTACAGCTTTAATCATAACTTCTACGCGAATGTACCTAATAGTAGACGTTTACGTTTATCTTGTTTTATCTGGTTGGAAAATTTATTTCGTTCGGTTATAATGGGTACCGGAGTATATTTGTAATTTCCTTTTAAAGCACGGTGTCTTATGTACGAGAAAGGCTAATTAACAACGATGGGTTTTCGTTGCCATTGCCTATTTGCGACGGAAGCGGCGAAAAAGCGCAACTTGATAAATTTCGTATCATCGTTGTTCGATATTCGAAACTCAAAGGGTATTTTTCACCGTGATAAATATAAAATAAAGAGAAAACTTAAACGTGCAATCCGACATTATACAGCCGTATATCCGATAAACACGTATACTGCGTGCTAATGCAATAAGTTTCCTCGACGATATTCTTGCCATTTTGCGAGCGTATTTTTACTATACGAGGATAAAGATCGCTATCTTGTCCGGCCTCTATTTTACTACGTAACGTTTTCACTTTCTTATCATTTAAACTGTATCGAATTTCGGGTGATTTTAACTCGTAGTCGGGCTTTTCCCGGCGAAATGTGATGCGAGGAATTGATTTGGAGATGGACTCGTTGCTGGATGAAGTTGAGATAAGTTTTGGAGTTTGTCGTTTAATTGGAATTGTAATTGGAATGAGGAAGTGTACGGACTGGCGTGGGTTTTCAGTGATGGTTTGATAGCTAAAATCAAGATGTGCGGGGTGTTACGTTATTTGGGAAATTTTTGGAGCTTGAAATAGTTACTTAGATGGACGAGATGAATAAGAAAATATCAGAAATTGTGCGAGCACGTAAATGAAGATGGTAATCATACAACCAACGTGCGCTTGTTTAATTGTTCGTTCTAGTTACATGGTTTTCTTTCGGTTTTTATCTTGGTATCGTACAGAAGAAAGGGGATCTAAATGAAAGGTATTTGATCGAAGCGTAAAAATTGGAACCATTGCGAAAGTATCGAAATCGAAGTCGAATTGTTCTACGAAATCGATATCGAATTTATATATCGAATTCAATGTCAAAATATCGATGTTTGAAGCATTAAAATGAACTTATCGAAGTCGTAAAATTACGTCGAAGTGTCAAAATCAGTGGCGTAGCCAGGATTTTGGCAAGGGGGGGGCAAAACGAGTCCAGGTAGTAAAATTTTTTTTAATTAATGGGAAGAAACGATTTATTTACCTATTCTTTTAATTTATAAACAAACTACGATACGTCGAAACAAACAATAAAAGGCCATGGGGGGGCAATTGCCCCCTTTGCCCCCCCTTGGCTACGCCACTGGTCAAAATCGAATTATCATAATCAAACTCGAAATATCGAGGTATCAAAATCGAAATCGCAACATCGAAGAATCAGAACTGAAATCGAAATATCAGAATCGAAATCGTAACATCGAGATTGAGATATTGATATTAAAGCTAAAATATCAAAATCAAATCATTCAAATACCAGAATTGCAACATCGAAATATCAGAATCGAATTCACGACATCAAGATCGAATTATAAGAATCGAAATCGTATCATCGAAATTGAAATATTGAAATTAAAGCTAAAATATCAAAACTGAGTTTTCAAAATATCGAAATTGCAACATCGAAGTATCGAAATCGAATTCGTAACATCAAAATCTAATTATTGAAATCGAGCTGATAACATCGAAATTAAAATATCGAAATATTAGAATCGAAATCGCAACATCGAAGAATTAGAGCTGAAATCGAAATATCAAAATCGTAACATCGAAATTGAAATATTGAAATTAAAGCTAAAATATCAGAATCGAATTCATGGAATCGAAATCGAATTATCAGAATCGAAGCAACAACACTAAATTTGAAATATTTAAATCGAAATATCAGAATCGAAATCGTATCATCGAAATTGAAATATTGAAATTAAAGCTAAAATATCAAAACTGAGTTATCAAAATATCAAAATTGCAACATCGAAATCGAATTATTAAAATCGAGGTGATAACATCGAAACTGAGATATCGAAATATTAGAATCGAAATTGCAACATCAAAGAATCATATTTGAAATCGAAATCATGAAATCGAAATCGAAACATCAGAATCGAAATCGTATCATCGAAATTAAAATATTGAAATAAAAGCTAAAATATCAAAAATGAGTTATCGAAATATCGAAATTGCAACATCGAAGTATCGAAATCGAATTCGTAACGTCAAAATCGAATTATTAAAATCGAGCTGATAACATCGAAACTAAAATATCGAAATATTAGAATCGAAATTGCCACATCAAAGAATCAGATGTCATGAAATCGAAATATCAAAATATCAGAATCGAAATCGTAACATCGAAATTGAAATACTAAAATTAAAGCTAAAATATCAAAATCGAATCATTCAAGTATCAAAATTGCAACATCGAAAAATCAGAATCGAATTCATGACATCGAAATCGAATTATCAGAATCGAAGCAACAACACTAAATTTGAAATATTGAAATTAAATCTAAAATATCAAAATTAAGTTATCGAAATATCGAAATTGCAACATCGAAATATCGTAATCGAATCCGTAACGTTAAAATCATTATATCGAAATCGAATTATTAAAATCGAGGTGATAACATCGAAATATCAGAATCGAAATCGCAACATTGAAATTTTGAACTTTGAAATCGAAATATCGAAATTGAAATGTTGACGATTTTGTGAAAATAATATAAATTTGTTCTGTAGAATAATTTTACAATCAATTTTGAAAATTTTCAAGTTACATTTCGGAATGTAAAGACGGTGAAAAAGGTTATTTCAGATTCCTTTAACAATCACTGGTTTAATTTTATTTTCTATTTAATGAAAATACTGGTAATGAAAAAATTTCCAAAATTCAAGCCACCGGGGAGGGAATGTTTTGAGAAAGAGATAAACCAGTGGAGGTGTATTTCGTGATAATGAGCCATTCTCGGTCACTTTGGAGCATGATTTTGGCAAAAAATTGGACACACGCAACCTTTTCGGCACAGCTTGTGAATCCGTGGTTATGCTCTGACGTGATGATAAAATTTATATGTCCTTGGAGCTTATTTTTTTGTTTAAATACTATTTCGAGACCGAGTTTGTTTTTCGTTAAAATCATATGAAACATCTTATCCCCCTCCTCCGTACGTTATAGAAGTTTGAAAAAATAACAAAAATTAATCTCCACGTGGTTTTTCTCGCAAGCTTCTTATAAGAGAAAAATAAGATCTGCGAATTCAAGCAGCTTATAGACGAGCATTAAGAACAAATATAAGAACGAAGTCCGATAGCGAAAAGGTAATAAACGCTTTACATCCGCAGACATTTTTAATCCTCGATAATAAATCGATCTCGAACGAATTAAAAAATTCGCCGTTAAATGTTCGAAAAATACGAAGAAATTGTTGCGCCAGCGAAGATTTCCGGATAAAGACGCGTAATACCGTAGTTTTATGATTTTCGATGTAAAATCTAATTTCCCATATGGATTAAATGGAAAACATTCGACGAATGGCCGTAAGGTATTTGCTTTTAATTTTCATCTATGCTTCAACCGTCGAAACACGACTGGCGCCGAATTTAGTCGACGTTTTCGATGGAAAAACCCCACGAAGAAACATCGACGCGAGCGTAATTAAAATATAATCCAATTAATGCGTGCGAAAGAATAAAGCGAAGAAGTTCCAAAAGCGCATAGCAATCGACCGCAAACACGAAACAAAGTTTTGGAATTGTAACCAAATTAGAGTAAAAACGCGCCACCCATCAACGATCTGCCACCGAAATCTCAACTTCGCAAGTTTACGCGAGCTTACGAAAGTATACATCGCGAATAAAAACTAATAATCACGAATTTCACTAGCAGGCAACTTGGCGCTATGGATAAACTTGTATTGGTATGATTGAACACGTCTCTTACATCTTTGTTATCTGCCGCCGCCGCAGGGAGCGAATTTTATACGAAAATGGAACCGCAACCACGGTGAAGTATTAAGGTAAAACCACACGCATATTTAAGATCATCCTCGAGTCTTCTCTCGTATAATATTCAATTACCATCTTTTTTCCTATATTCCTCGTTCTTCGTGTAATCTTTTCCACAACAATTTGGCAAATCCTTTCGACTTTACGAGTATAAGCAAAAAAATCAAACAAGTTGTTTGGAAAAATTATTTTCGCGAATATTTTCATTAACGACGTAATTAAAATGTAAAGTGCGTTTTTATAAAAGCTTTATACCAAAATCAACGACTACGCACTTTACCTTTGTGACGTAATGACACACTGAAAAAAAAAATTAAAAACTTAATAGTCTAATTTTTTTTTATTTTAAAAAATAAAGCTGTTCTGCTAATTAGAACTTTTTACCGAAGGGAAAAAAGCATTTTAAACATTTAAACTATGTACAAAACTAAAATTCAAAGAGTTAAAATTATAATTAATAAAATACATGAATTTTTCTGTTTAACAACTTTCAAAACGAATTTCGCAACTTTTTTAAGCCAGTAGGTAGCTAGGGGGAAAATGGCGAAAAAAAGGAGTAAAGTCGAGAGAAAAATACACAAAGAAGATACTATACAACCTTTGATATGCGAACCGATTTTTTTCAAAGAGAAAAAATTAAATTAGCTTAACGCGAAAGTTGGCATTTCTTAAAAGTTTCTCGCGAGCTTTCAAGTGGAAACAAGGTACCTTTGAAATGAAAGGGAAAAAAGGATTTCATATCGTTATTTCGATACAAAACCTCGAGGCGGCGAAAAACACCGAATGTAATTTCTTTGTTGTTTTTATGTAACATGCGATCATTTAATCCTAACAATTCTTTTTTTTTACATGTATGAAAATTTAATCATTTTACAAGGCTTGTGAGGTTTTAACGAGTGTTCGTGTTGGGTGGTGTCGAGGAATAAATGCATAGAAATGAGGAGCACCCGGTAGTCGAGGGTATTTCATTACGAGTTACCGGCGAAGGTTGGCGTGCGATTTGGTTTAGATCATTTGCTCAAAGGTGGTCTGAGAAAACTTCGGTAGCCTTTGTACTTTTCAACAAGGTATGCAGATATTCTTGAAGGAGATCTTGGGGAAAAAATTGGAAAATTATGCTATTCTTAGCCAAAGCGTTAATTTATCGTTGGAGTCTGTTGGTGGAGAAACGAGCTTTAGGAAGTTTTCATCAAATAAGTGATCGAAAAATTGATCTTTCCGAAGAAATTCCTTAAGAATTACATCCTAACAGGGCCGTACGCCCGGGGGGAGGGGGTCCCCTCACCATTGGCCAAAAAAAAAGAAAAAGAAAACAATACATTGGTAGAGGCGATATATTATAAAATAAAAATGTATATTTTGGAGATTTTTATTGATTATATCTCTGAGGCAATTGTACAAATTTGGGTTCTTTGTACACCCCCCCCACCTTTCCCACAGAAAAGAAAATTTTTCCAAAATGTATATTTTGGAGATTTTTATTCATTATATCTCTGAGGCAATTGTACAAATTTAGGTTCTTTGTACACCCCCCCCCACCTTTCCCACAGAAAAGAAAATTTTTCCAAAATGTATATTTTGGAGATTTTTATTCATTATATCTCTGAGGCAATTGTACAAATTTAGGTTCTTTGTACACCCCCCTCCCACCTTTCCCACAGAAAAGAAAATTTTTCCAACTTATGACCCCCCCCCCCAACGCAAATTCTGCGTACGGCCCTGATCCTAATATAAAATACCGCTGAAAAAAATGATCCATTTCTTCCGCAGTGAAAAAAACAACCAAACAAACCCATCAGATCATGTTCATATACGCCTACGGCTTTTTATCTCGTGTAAAAACGACTACACGAAACCATGAATTTGCAAAAAGCAGGCTTCAAAAAAGAAAGAATAGAAAATTGTTAAATTGAATTTTCCAACGAAAGAGTTTGTCTCAAAGCAAACGTAATAGCGTCACTAAAATAGGGTGCTTCCAGAAAAGAAGAAAAATAACGTCAGCAGTTATGTGAAAATTTGATTAAACGCGTTGCAGCTGATCAAAAAAAAGCTCCTCGAAATGCTATTCACGAAAAAGCTCCTCGTACCTAATCGTGCAACTAGTTGAGGAAACAAAATAACTTGACCTGATAAAACCTAAATTTCACAAAACCATCGAACTCGATTAGCAAACGGTATTTAACATGAAACTGAACCTGAGCACGTGGACGAGAATGTAGGAAAAATAGGCTATTTTTGAAGCACTTTGAATTACACTCCTCACGAACTACTTCTAATTACACGAGCCTGTTAAAATGCGGTTTGCGGTGTTCGATAAAGTAAAAACCAACGTACAATTTCCATTTCTAAACATACGCTCTTCAAGTTTCTTTGATGAGATACACCGCAGGTAGACTTTCATCGTGCTCTTGTGCAGTTGTTGACATTTCATCCTAGCTTCCTACGCGAAAACAAGAAACTAGCAAAAATCAACCTTTAATGGTTGCAAATTTGTGTAAATTCACGTTTATTCCGCAAGTATCCGGTGGTCGACGTAACGAAGATGTACTGCTGGGTGAACGCGAGGGGGGGCGGGGAATGACGCGACGGAAACTTTTTCCCACGAAAGATGATGGCAAAGTCGTGGAAAAATTTGTTTATTCAATATTATACTGGTCAATAGGTGAAACCCAGAAACCTAAAAAAAAATTCTCGAGGAAATAAGAGCAACCCCCCCCCCCATCCCCCCTCTCTTTTCTATTTACTATGTAATGCGGGTGGTTATATGAACAGTCGTGAAACGTGTAGAAAAGGTTATCTCGAGAACGAAATCAGAAGCTTATTCAAATATTAAAAAATCACGGTATTTTTTCACCATCAATCTATTTTTTTTGAAAAAATTACTTTTTTTGGCTTATTCATTCTTACCTCTTTTTTTAGGTTTTTTATTGCACGTTCAACGCTGCGTTATATTTACCAAAAATTGTAATATCTTTTCCAGTGCGAGTTATTTATCTCCCTTGTCCCCTTTCCCCTTCACGATTGAATTAAACCGACAAACGCCTAAATTTATATTTTATGGCTTAAAAAAAAAAATTCAAATGAAATGTGAGAAATTATGAATTATCAATGTGACCAATTTTCGCAGGTTTTTCTACGTAGGTATGTACTTTCTAAAACCATCTTAAATGCATAGGAAATTCGTGATGATAAGAATGTTTAATTTTTGGAGGGATATTTTTGGAGTTTTTTTTTCAAAAAAGAAGTACGCGGTGATAAAAGTAAAAATTTTGTTTTTTTTTCACTTGATGATTTTTTTAATGATTGTATTTTGTTCAAAAATCACGAGGAATTTCCACAAATCCCCCCCCCCTCGCTCTTTCAAAAATCACTTTAAATTTAGGTTCAAAAAATACATGAAAAATAATTTTTTACAATTTTTACGTTTTTGACAAATAAATTTGAATATGATTCTCATGTGGGAAAACAACTTGTGAAATGGACAAAATGAAAAAAATAAAACACAATAAAATGTTGAAAAATAAAAAAGATTAAAAAAGAGAATTGATGTAAAATAAAATTGAAAAAAAAAGAAAATAAAATCAGTAAAAAAAACTGTGAAAAATGAAATCAACGAAAAACTAAAATTAGTTAAACATAAAATCAATAAAAAATGAAGTTGATGAAAAATAAAATTAATGAAAAATAAAATCAAAATCAAAATCCACGTATTTTTCCATTTATTTATTAGACTCGAACTTCTTGTATAAAAAATTCGAAATTCAAAAAAGTGGAATTTATCAACCTCGCTATATTTAAATTACACCGACAAAAGCTCAAGTTGGCAAACATTTAGGAAAATTCCACTCACAACTCACTCGGTTTATTCCTGTCGTGTAAAAATCGCACGTTCGACTTGGAAAAATAAAAAATATTTCGCGTTTTCGCGAAAACAACAGTCTTTGTTAAATACATCGCCACAAAGAAACGTTCCATTCGAAGGGAAAATAAATAAACAAAGCTTGACCCCCATCTAGGGCGCTATAGTTCACGATTAAACTGCACGTTTTTTTCCATTTTATCGTCGACTTTTATCAAAACACATTTCATTTTCATTCATATACGCCGGTAGTCGCGTGAATTTTTAACACACTTCATAATTCATCTTATGTAATAATGAAAAATAAAAACATGAAACGTTAACTCTTGGTGGAGGTTCGAAAATTCGATGGCTACGCCTCATCAACATTCGCGTTTATTTTTTTGGCGAGCAAATCGTTCACAAAATTGGAGCATGAAAGCCAGTTAACGTTTATGTTTTTTTTCGTAACGTAAAATAAGATGAATGATCGTATATATTCATTTATAAGTACTCGAACGTGTGTTTTTTTTTATTTTAAAAACGTGCGTATGCGATATTTTGCGAAAAAAAATGTCGATCGATTTGTGTAAAAAAAATATTAAAGATTGGCCTACTGGGGACGCTTTTATGATGTCTCGATGCGAACGTTAAAATGGAAATAGCATTTAACGTGCTCGTATCTACCTACAGGACGAGTGTACTAAAAGCCATTACAATATTACACACGTATCTGTTCGTCGCATGGTAAAAGTATTCGAAATATGATAAAATTTGACCTCTTAAATTCCATTTAAATTTACAACATTAATTGCGTGTGTGTGTACGCGACGGAGTTCGTTTAACGTATTTTCCTGCCATATTTTCGATGACTATCTGCTAAAAATCGTGAAATTTTATCTAGATTTTGCGGCATTTATAAATGGCTGCGGTTCCCGACGATAAGATTATTTCCAAAAGGTAGTAAATTAAATAAAAAATTACCTATTTCGGCGTATAATTTAGATACATATTCGGAGAGGGCGAGAAATCAGGGGTTGAAACGGTTACTGGGCGAATTTGTCTACGTGTTATGTAGGATTACGAAAAGGGTATCCTTGAAAGGAATCTTAATTTGTTCTCTTTGATGACAAAACAGATTATGTCGACGTTGATGAGTTATGTTTCTGTCATATAGTGTTAATTACATTTTGATGCTATACGAAGCAATTACCTCGTAATACAGAAGCCTCGATGGTTTTTATAACCTGAAAAAGGTCTTTCGAGGTGGCCATGTAAGCAAGATATTCTCAAAGTACCTTCACGCTCTGTCTCTCTTTATGAAATAACCGTTTGACGATAACCGATTGTCGCGCATTTTACATGTACGTGTAAAATCTTGGAAAATTAGACTCTCGGGTGTGTTAATTGCCTGCCTAAATCTTGGCTCGGGAAATCCTTTATAAAAGGATGCTTTTGTGTAGCAGAAAAAACTTTCTTATGAGGTTAGTTTCGGTCGTATATGAAAAGAACATTGTATACGTTTTTTCCATTTCGTCGTACTTGGTCTATATCTCGAGATTATAGCGAAAAAGAGCGGATTTCTCACTATCTTCAAGAGCTCTAATAGTCTTTATAAGTTGAAAATTATCTCAACTTTTGAAGAGGAAAAAAAAAACTTAGGAGAAAGTTTTTTCTACTTTTTTCATATACGTTGTTATTTCTAATAAATTTTCGTCGTTTAATGTTGATTTGTGATCGCAATTACCGTAATAGTCTTGCAAAGTGATGTCGTAAACACGAAAGTTTGATTTTTGAAAATGTCGCCAACGTTTTACCAAAGTGTATTGGCCGAATTTACGGCAATTTTGGTTCGCCGAGATGAAAATTGGTAATTGAGATGAGTCGGTAGTCGCGATAGGGAATTTATTAATAATTGAAATCTTCCGTAAGAAGTGAACTCGGAGTATATTTTGTTATTCGAAAGTTATCTCGAGAGCTGTTTTTTTTTATAAGAGTAAAAATTTTTCGTTGATAACTTGCTTATTATTTGTGTGACTAGAGAGGAAATAAAATCCGGGGTTTATTTCTTTTTCTGCCTATGTGACGTTTTATCAAAGTGCCATATTTTCGTAGATGTACTTTGCTTCTTCATTAATTTTTTAAATTTCCCAGTTTTCTTTTTTTCGCGCAATTTTTACTCATTTTTTAGCGTATTTTATTCGGTTTTTACGCGATATCGGAATTTTTGGTTTTACTCGGTATGCCACGATTTTGCGATTTTTCGTCCTTTACGAAGTCTAAAAATATGAGGGGAGGGGGAAGGGGATATTTATTTAGTTTGACATGGTTTAGGAACCAGTGTGAAACTTTAAAAATCGTCCACAACCTAATGGATTTTTTTCGGAAATTTTAGAAGTTGAAAGTTTCGACGCGATCTGAGTTTTTATGAAATTTTTCTCATTTTTTAGAGTATTTTAGTACTGAGCATATCTAAAGAGTAGTGAAAG
Source organism: Maconellicoccus hirsutus (assembly GCA_003261595.1). Taxonomy (NCBI): domain Eukaryota; kingdom Metazoa; phylum Arthropoda; class Insecta; order Hemiptera; family Pseudococcidae; genus Maconellicoccus; species Maconellicoccus hirsutus. The sequence continues at coordinate 2,018 of QBDW01006107.1, read as the reverse complement.
TGATGAAAGTAGTGAAAAAGAAGTGAATTTTGTCAAAAAGTGGAAAAATAAAAACCCCGAAACGCGAAATATTTTTGAAAAAATTAAACAAAAATTGTACATAAATGTCTAGCAATTTTTTATGAATTGGCAGCACTGCCAGAATACGTGACATATTTACATTTTTTTCGATTACTTTTTATAATTTTATTTTGATGTTTTTAAATTTAATTTTTTTTCAAATACATGATATTTGATCTCGTTCCTAAAAAATGGAGGTAAGGGGAGAAGTTGAGAAATTTTTGAAAAATTGGTAACAATGTAATGAAAAAGTAGTGATTTTTCAACAAAATAAAAGGTTAGATACCCTGGAGTATAATTTTACGAGATAGTAGTGTATTTTTATTTGTTTTTTTTTTTTTGGAGAGTCCTAGGGAACATATTATTTTGGGGCCAGTAGGGTCCATTTAGAAGGGAACTGCACCCCCTCCTCTGAATAGTCTCTTGTCCTAATGTTACTTTGCGACAAATTAAGCTAACCAAATTTCAAAACCTTACTTGGAATGAAATTTCATGTACTCTCTGCCTAGTATCTTCAATTATTTATTTATTTATTTATTTGTTTGAAAAAGAAGGCTTCAGCCAAAAGTAACTATTTCGCCTAAAAAAAAATCTTTAAATTATTTTGTACAATTTGGATAATTTTAAAAAGTTCGCTAATTTTGGTAAATTTGTTAAGTCTTGAATTTTACAAAAATTTCGTTAAATTTATGAAATGCGAAATTTCACCGAGATCTCGAAACTTTGAGCTTTCACTGAGCTTGTAAGCAGTAACAGTTGGCAAACTGGCCTTTTTGGAGAGGAGGCTATGTACACCAACTTTTGGAGCAAGTTCAAAGTTTCTACTCTTTTCACCTGATGGGCTCTCAGACTATGTATTTTCTAAGAATTTCTTTTTTCAACCCCCTACCTCCCCCCCTAGGATCATAAAAAAAATTATTATACGAAATTGTGGGAAATTAAGCGTTGAATAAGTAAGTACTAAACTATTTTCGCTGTAAAATCAAACCCTCGGAAGATTTTCTGAGTTTCAGTTCAAATTTGATTTATAATTTGGCTTAAAACGTCGTCGACGATGTTCTCTTCGAAAAAACTCACGTTCCTGGGAATCACCGGAGATGTAACTCTGGTCAATAACCCATCTCCTCTAATTCTTCGAATTATCCTTGACGTACGAAGTACATTTCAGGAAGTATTCCTCTGAGCGAATGTATCCATATAATACCTGAAACCAAAATCAACTACACGAATTCCTAGAACAATTTCATTTCATTTCCAAAACCGCATATAACGTCAATGGCAACCCCCTCCTCCGCCGTGAAAATCTCAACCGCGAAATTCGCATCGAAAAATGAAATAGTTCCGTAAAAATATTCAAACTACGTAATGCAATTTAATAAAATTCATCTCGCGCATGTAACGTCATTATGAAATATCTCGCTTCGGTACTTTCGATATTAAAATTCGAATCGTGATTAGCTTGTTAAAAGAGTAATTCATTCGAGTCACTTCGGGCCAGTTACAGGTACATGGGGTAAGGTTCAATTTGAAAATAGCTCGCGTTTTACTTAACTCGTAAAAAACGTTGAAATAGTCATAAAGGAAACATTTCATTCGTTTGCAGACTGTCGAAGAATGTAGGGCGATGTATTGTTTTCCATTCGGTTGTTAATTTAATTCGAAGAATTTTATTATACGGGGTTTTCGCGAAATACGAACGTATCTGGAGTTTTTATCGGCTGGAATGAAAATCATGTTTGGGAATTATTTATTAAGTACATGGTTTCCCTTTTAGCCCAGTCAATCTAGACATTTTTTGGGTCGATTTCGTGAAATAATTCAAACTGAAAATTTTTTTCACGGAATCGGTCAAGAACACCGTCACGATGAACGTGTTAAAAGTCCCCAACCGTAAGTGGTGTGCTAAGTTGTACAGGGGGGTTGGTACCTCGAAAAACGCGTTTTTGCGTGATTTTTGG
>QBDW01006106.1:0-38382 GCA_003261595.1 Maconellicoccus hirsutus | reverse complement strand
GTTATAATAATATTAATAATAATATTTATTTATTTTTTTTTTATCAAATCAACGAGTGATTTTCGATTTCGTCCAAGACTCGTGTGTAGATTACGAACAAAATGAGAATACCCGCGACAGACGGAATTTCACCTGAGGTTGCGAGATGAGTTTGAAATTAAAAGCACGCGTTAACTTTGTCGCCTCTTTCATAGGACGATATTGTGAAACAAACGTCGAAGTTTCGAGTTCGACCGCTAAAATTTGACGAAGCGAAATTCTATGTGAAAATACGAGATCGTTCATTTGATACCGCGCTCCTTCGAAATAACAGATGGGCAACTTGCACTACGTGTCTGTATATGCGTTGTTGATCCAAGGTCATCCCCACTCAAATCACCAAATTGTGACACCACCAGACCCTAATACTCAATGCCGAACTCCAACACTTTGGTGCACCCTAATAGCATAGTTTTTTCCAGCTAAAAAAGATCTACCTTTATTGATGGAACATTTTAACGCAGTAGTGAGGAGACATTGAAATCGCGATGTTGGGACATTACTTATTCTTCGTTCCCGTTTTTTTGATTTCCACCAGCAATACCCCGCCGTTGGTGTGGTGCGATTTTATAGAACGGGAAATATGAACGTGTTCGCCAGGTACTGACGATCTTAGAGCATCTCATGCAAGCCCCCCTTTTCCCCATAGATGGCGCTGTACATAGAGATAAAAATAAGAGATCCGATGTAAAAATGATGAATGAAAAAAAATTAAATTTCAAAAGCGATTTTGAGGCTTCAAAACCAGAATAAAAAAATGGGGCATTCAAAATGTTTCCACGACTCTCCTATCCTTTCCTCACAGGGTGTTCAAAAATTGCGAAAAATGCAAAATTGTCAAAATATGAAAAAAATGAAAAAAAAAATGGTCATGACGAAAGTAGATGAAAAATGAAGAAAATTAAGCATTTAAAAATTTTCTCCCTCCCTTCAATTTTTCACCATCAGTCTTTCCCAAATTTTGGAAAATAAAAAAAACGTAGGAGTGGGGCGGAAAAATTTATACCAAATCATTTTACTTTGCTTGTCATTTCCATTCAATATCACTTTTATTTTTTCCGCTATCTCTGTATTTTAAAATTTTGATTTTTCAAATTCAAACTTTAGGCATCACTAAAGAAGAGCAATTAAAGTGGAGGAGGAAAATTTTGAATGGGCAATTTTCTTTACTTTTCCATCTATTTTCAACATCGTTATAATTTTTTTTAATTTTTTCATATTTTGACAATTTCGTATTTTCTGCAATTTTTGACTCCCCGGTGGGAAAAGTATAGGGGAGTCCTGGAAAAATTTTGAGTCTCCTGTTTTTTTAGCTTGGTTCTGTCTCAAAATCACTTTTGAAATTTTACTTTTTTTCAATCATCATTTTTACATTTGTACTCTTTATTTTCATTTCCAAGTACAACGCCATCTATGGGGATAAGGGGGCTTGCACGGGGTGCTTTAAGCTCGTCAATTCCTGGCGAACACGTTCATGTTTTCAGTTTAATAAAACCGCATGAAACCTACGGCAGGATACGAGTAAACCGCAAATGCTCGAGTGTAATTTTGGTTGCAGTATTAGCAGGCTGAAGGAATTTTAACGCCTTTTAAGTCACGATACTACAACTTACATCACACAAGTGCAATAAGGCTTGCCTAATTTGAAAGTTGAAGGAGCCATTATTGAAAATTTGCATATTCCGTACGTTTTACAATTTTTTTAACATAGAAAAATGACCGCGTTATAAAACGACACTTGATTCGGCGAAAGTTCCGAGGGCTAAACTGAAGTAGACCAAAATAAACTTTTAAACGATCGTAACTCGTTGAATTTCGAATTAAGGCGAAATATAAACTGATATCTCATTTGGCGGAACTGCGACGAAACAATGTTACAAGTTCGCAGATGCTCGTAACTCGCTGAATTAAAAACATAGGCAAACCGCGATAATAACTCGACCAAGAAACGTTTTCGTTATAAAATCGAGTAAAACGTTTTGCAGTTTTTATTTCACCAATTACCCTCAAACCGAGTATTCCTCGTTTACGCTCGACGAAAGGAAAAAAACCACTGTAGAATTTGAAACGAGATAAAAACAGTTTGAAAATCGCGTAGCATTGTCGAGAAAAATCGCATTCGAGTTATCTACGTTTACACCTTTTTGCACATTTGTTTCATTAAACGTGTATCTGAGTTTTTTTTTTTTTATTTTTTGCTCGACGAGCACCGTACTTCCAACATAGGCGCGTTTCGAATTTAAAAAACGAATTAAAAACAAACGCGAAATTTTCCATTTGATTTAAACTCAAAAAAAGGTGCGTCGGAGAAGACCTACAAAACTCTGTTTTTGCGAGTACGATTTCAATACGGGTGAGACTTTTTATTATGAATTTCAAACGGCGATACGACGTTTTCAAGGTTAATCGGCGAGAATGACTCACTTACGATGGTTTTATAACTTAAAACTCTAGCGCAATACTCGGGCGTTTATTCGGTTGCCAAAAGCGTTAGAATTTTTCAATTACGCGTGGCAAAATTTACAAGCTCGTACATGTCCGAAGAAACAACCTCAAAATCGCGTTATCTGCGATCAGTAATTTCCGTTTTGGAAAAACATTCGCGACGATTCAATGTAACGTCGACAATTACCCGATCGCTAGTAAATTTTGTCGAGCGACCTTTCGCTTTCCTTTTTTGCTTCCTTTGGAACATCAACCGAGGTGTTTTGTTCGGGTTCATTTCACGTATGTTTGGTCATTTTACGCTCCAGTAAGTCTTTTTTTTCCCTTTGGCCAAATACGACATCGAACGTTGAACGCGGTAGCGACGATGAAAATTTGATAACATCTTCGATGATGTTTTCATTAAAAAATCTGCGACATTTGTCGACGACGTCGATATTAAAATTTTCCAAGTTTCCACGACTCGTTCGCGAACCGAGTGTTTAATTTAGAAAGGTGATTTTTCAACGTACCTCGAACGTGACCTTTTGTGATTAATCGCTCAATACGGAATATCTCGCGTACACTTTTCCAACTCACATCCACTTATTTCACGATGAGTAAAACGAAACTTGATTCATGTATTTTCGAATTTAAGATTTCCCAAATAAAAACACGAAAAAACACCGACGCCTTACCCGACGAGTAAATTTTGACAGAAAAGGGTTATTTTTAAACCAACTTTAACTACGTATGTACGCTTCGTAAGTTCCTTGAACGATGAAAGAGATCAAATGAAACTCGCTGTTTCGCATTACCTTCGTACGAAAGTTCAACATGGATAAACGACTCAGGTAAATGTTGCGAACAAATAGTCGACAGAATTAAATTAATACGGAAATAAAATTACGCCGTGTTCAAACTAATCTCCACGTTTCCCCGAAGGTCTAATAAAAGTATCAAATCGTACAAAGGAATCGAGAATTTATCGGCGAAAACGAACGGTCGCGGTAAAAGGATTCGCCAGAGATGGAAAATATCTCTTTTATTTTTCCATTCGAAAAATCGTTTTTTCAAACCGTCTTCATCAATTTTTCTACTTGATACGGAAAACAGTGACGTAGCCAGAATTTTTCCAAGGGGCGGGGGACAAAACTTTAAAAAAGTATGGGTAAATTTTATTTTGGATAAATTTTTTTCACAGATGCTGAAATCAGGGATGGTGGAACGAAATCTATTCGTTTCGTTTCGTATAACGTTTCGACGGGGTTTTCTAATTTTGTTTCGTTTTCTACTGTTTCGTTTCGTTCTTTTTTTTCAAAAAATTCATCAAAATTCATCTTGTGAAACAAAAAAAGATCAGCTTCTGATATGTCTGCGGTTACTTTTCTACATGATAAGCCTTCTAGCATGATTTTCTTGGAAGTATGTGCCTCAGTAGGAGCACCGAACAAACATATAATTATTCCGTTGAAAAGTAATGGAAAAATCACAAATTGAATGTTTAAATTACTAAAAAATTTATACTTCGAAAACAAAAGCAGATATTGAGATGAAATTTGCGGCATTTTGTCGCTGAAGACGAGGGAATAATTCTTAGATTTGAACCTGAAGTTCCTCTACCCTCTAAAGCGTGGTGAATACAAAACTTTAAAAAGAGTAGTAGCATATTTTTAAGACACCCAATATAAATATACCTTTTTGCAATTTTTTCTGAGCCCATGAAGGCATGGCCCCCTTTGCCCCCCTTGGCTGCGCCACTGACGAAAAACACTGGAAAAACGGACCTCTAGAATAAACCTTCGATTTACTATTTCATATTGTCGAACACGCTTATCTTTGTTTCACTCCATTTTTACCGTGGAATTCAAGTTTGCTATTTGTCTGATAACTTTGAAAAATGATTTTCGAGATGCATTCGAAAAAAGATGAAGATCGAATAAGAAGCTGAGAATAACAGGTGATTACTAGATCATTATGTCATGACTCATGAATATCGTTACTCTTTGGCACTTCAACATACCAAAAAAACAAGTTAAAACATTTCACCTATGACATCTCCACCATTACTACAACAACTCAGCAAGAAAAAACCAAAAGCTAACAAAAGTCGAGCTGCTTTCATTACCTCAACTCCAGTTGCATCATCCGAGGTCCATTATTCAAGGTCAACCAGTTAGATCACAAGAATAAACCTCTCTAAAACAAGTCGAACCGGAATTGTATTGCGTTGTTTAGAACCAACTAGTCGAGGTTAACTGGTTTGACCGAAAGGTCATATTTGCATTGTTCAAGGTCACCCGTCAGGGTGGCCTACCTTTATATTCAAAACGCCAAATTCAAAAAGTTCTTTTTTCACGCCAGGTGTCTGTTTCAAATCCAGTACTACAAATTAATGGTTTTCCTATTTATATCATTTTGGAACCTTAATGAAGTTACCATATTCACTCGGGCTATATTTTCCCAAAACGGCATCTGCATTTTATATTTTCTCCATTCTCTATACGTACGCGGGATAAGGATAAAAGCAAAATGTATTTATTATCAACGGCGCAGGGCTTTTATGAAAATTTTTAAATACGACATCGCTGTATCGCAAAGATCCTTTCAGTGAAAATAGTCGACAATCGAAACGAAGAATAAATTTCAATTTCAGACGAAATTCCTATTCATCGAAACGTCACCCGAATTATATTTATGGAAAACTATTTAGTTATCTAAAGCGCAGAAAAAAATAAAAATAAAAAATGAAACCCTCTAATCGACGTAATCCCCAATCGAGGTGGAAAATTAAATGTTGATAGCGGATTTGAATTTTCACGTACCGGACAAAAGACCTTTTTTCCAATTTTTCTCACCCCGTCATAGAAACACAACGCATTCGATGATAGCATTCATTATCGATTACTTTCGCGTACAGATAACGAAGCTTTGGGAGCTTTTTTTATACCTGTTGAAAAAAATAAAAATAAAAATCCGCTCGTCGTAACAAAGGGATAAAAATGCCTCTAATTTATCACCGACATTGCGAAGTTTTAACCTTGACATAGGGACTTACAAAAATGTTTATCGATTTACTTTAAAGGCTTCCAGTTTTGAAAATGTTTAAAGAGGCATCGTTTTGTTAAAAATCAAATCGAGCGTTAACTTGAACATCGATTACGAAGACGATCGTCGACTTTACGGCCGGAAAGCATTACAAGGGGAAATTTTTTTCTTGTTTTCCGAAGCAAACGTTTGAACTACGTTTTGACGAAGACATCATACTTGCGCAATTTGTCACGCCGTAAATTACCCGAAAATAAGATCGCTTCGTCGAGCGGTCGTCGAAAACGTCGACGAAATTGTCAGATACGTTGAATCGCGAAAATGAAACAATCTTCGAAAATGTGCACGAATTGTCGAGTCGAAAATTCCCTCGTGTTATAACGAACCGTCAGCTTTGACCAATTTATGTACATCTCATTCGCACGTTGTACGATTTGTTTATCAAACTCGACCCTGACATACATGAGGAGTTTCCTAAATACTCACCGGACCGATCTTTCGATAGATACATTTCAATTTAACTCGACGAATAATTTTCTAAAATATGTAACGCTCGAGTTACACCAAATCTTATGAGAGATGAGAAAATTCGACGTAAAAATTCCGAACCTCGAAGATGACGGGAAAAAGAGAAGGACAAAGCGTAACGGAAAATTCCTTTATCTTTAATCAACGTTTACACGCCGCTAAATAATTTTGTTAATTCGATTCTCCCTTTTTTCTTGCCTTCTCGCTTGATTATATATTCAACGAGTCAATTTTCACTATTTTAAAAATATCATCAAGATAATCCCTTCAGCAAACGTGTTTTCCTTCGACCGCACCAAAAAGCATTTGGAATACGTAAACGAAGCCGGCAAAAATTTATTCGCTCTTTTCGCAACGCTACGAGGTCGACTATAACTCGATGAATTGTTTTAACTCGAAATAAATTCAGTAAATGTGCGTTATCCCTTTTATGCACGAATTTTTTAGGACTCTGAGGCTACGTAGAAAGGTGCACGAGCGGCGTTTTCCCACATTATGGCGATACTTTGCATACCATTTCAATTTCAACTAAAACATTATCATTTTGGTTTAATGTATATGAACCTGCGGCAACGAGTAGAAAATAATTCGTAAACGTTATGCGTAATAAATCGTCGGTTTATTACCTAAAATCCCGAATATGAAATTTAATCTAGGAATGCTGGACGTTGGACATACTTGCGAGGGTAATCATTGCTTGTGAATTTTTTCAGATGTTTTTTCAGATGTTCAATTTAGTGAAAATAGTGGTAAGGGTCGTTGAGATTTTTCTTTAATAGCCAAGACCACTTTGTCTTCAACAGGTCAGGAATGAAAATTTTTTAATCATATTCCTTCAAGATGAGCATTCATTTTAAATTCTCTTTCAACTTTCATCTGTTCGCCATTTAAGCCAAAAGAATATGTAACGTAACACTAACAAAGCCAATTAAATTTAAAATAATATCAAAATACTTGAAAGACAGAAATTGTCCAACGTTGAAACGAAGCCAACCAGTCAAACGAGTTTTAGCTGCATTGTTTCAGTATTATTGTTCAAATTTATCTTGTTGCAATATCGAAACATCTTTCAATACCAGCAACCTTGACAAGCGGAACAGAAATAACGCGGCAAAAACCCCATTGAACTGGTTTCTGCGTCGAACAACCTGGTCATTGCCGCGCTGTTTCGCTCCACTTGTCAAGGTCATCGGGTTTCATGACTGAAATATTTTCCTCTACCAGCGACCTTGACAAGTGGAACTGAAACAACGCAGCAAAAACCCCGCTTGACTGGTTTTCCCTCCGATCAAATGGGTTATTGCCGCGTTGTTTTAGATTTTCTCAGGGTCATTTGGTTTTGGTATTGAAATAGCTCGCGTTAACGACAACCTCGACAATTTTGGTTAGTTTTCAGAGAAAACCAACAACTTGAATAAGTTATCTTCGCGTTGTTTCGAGTATATTAACGAACTTTGTTTAGTTTCCTAACGAACTCGCGCCATTGATATTTGTTTGGGTAATTGATAAACAAAAAACTACTTTCTTCAACTCCAATACAAAGTAAAAATTCGAAAAATTTCGTCAATTTATCCTTGGAAAATAAATACCGCAGTACAAGGGTGATACACGCGTATCTAGGCGTGTTTAGTGCTCCGTAAGTAAAAATATTTACCGATTGCCAAGGCTAATTAGGGTTATTCGGGCGAATACGGATTAAAAGTTGAAGTTTCGTCGAATTTTCAAAATAAATACTACGAAATTCCATCGGACTATGAAAATTACCAACGCTTAATGCTATCGCCCAAGTTAAAACTTACATCGACGTTAAACGACAAGCTCGGCAGTTTGGAAAAACTTGAGAGAAAACCTTGGCCGGCCGAAATTTCAAGTGAGAATTTCCAGACCAGAAGACGGCGGAGTGTAAACTACACATTTGTACGATAAAGTTACCGCATTCGGTAGAAATTTCCACGGTAGGAATTTCAGCGTGGAAATTTCTACCGTCATGTACGGTTCGCATGCTACATAAAGTGTGTGCGTTAGGTGTACTACATTTAGGCAGAGGTAGAAATTCGCAAATTAATATTACACACAGAAGTCAACGCCGACTTACACATAATCGTTTATGTATTCAAAACTCGAACGTTACATAATACCCGATCGATATCTTCGGATACAGAAATGAATTATTCTTTAGAAACGGCTTTTATTGTGTTTCCATTTAGAATACGCGAGTAATTTTAATGCGTTATACGCGAACATTTTTTTAAAGGTTTCAACAATTTGGTGCGATTTGATGGAAAAAAGTCTCAATTGACCTTCATACGACAGCTAAATTTTTTTGCTACTTTTAGCTCTTGTATTATGAGAAATAGTACTGAAAGGATACAGAAAAATGATGAAAAAAAAATTTGGAAAAAGGTGACAAAGTAATAAAACGAAATGGGAAACTGACACTATCGGAAGACAGTCATATCAGCAAGCTCCTTCTAAGTGATTTTAAAAAGACGATTTAAATCACATACAATTACCGACTTTTTTTAAATCGTCTTTATCGACTCCAAAAAAATCGCGAAATAATCTTAAAATTATTTCAAACAAAAAACGTTATACGATCTATAACGCAAAAATCGGTAGCTTTTGAAAAAAAAATTATTCAAGTAACGAGCTTAAGCGCGCGCGCGGTAATCGGTACTTCCCACTACGCAGCAGCGCCTCGTTTACACTTACGCGCGACGTCGCGTTAGGCCCGTACCCCGTAGTAACATGCCTAACGCAACGTCACGCGTAAGTGTAAACGGGGCGCTACCACGTAGTGGAAAGTATCGGCTAACGCGCGCGCGCGGTTTTTGCGATTTTTGACCACGACCTCGTTGAGACAAAATGTTGAAAAAAATATATGATATCTAGAGGTCGAAAATACATCAAAAAAATAAGGTTTGAAAATTTTGCCGAGTGATGTAGACACTTTAAAAAAATAAATGAAGTCGAAAACGCCCATTTGGAGGGGAAAAAATTGGAGTAGGGGGTTGTTGATTTTTTCATGGAAAACCCTTATGAGGGTGTATCATGTACTAAAATTTCAATTAATTCCGTCAACTCTGATTTGAGACGAAAATTCATGTCTGATTTTCCAAAAAAAATTAATTTCTCGAAAACGGGGGGGGGGGGAGCTGAAATTTTGGTCATGAATGTTTCTCGATATTACCCACCTCCCACCCAAATATCATCGATATAGCCTTTGATTTTTCATGAAAAAAATGGATCAGATAAGACTTAAAGTTCACTAAATTCGGATATGCTGGCCGATAATATTACAAGGGTAAACCAGATAATAGATTTCTAAAAAATATGGAAGCTTTATTGCTTTTTTCAGTAGAATATTCATAGATTAAACTACTTTTTCTAATGGTCCTCTAGAATCAAATGCTGATCTGCACGTTGCATCCTTTCCCAAAAAATAACACCTCGGGATTTGATGTTAGTATGAATTTGCCAAACACTCTAAGCCAATTTTATAGATTTCCTTAGGCTTTTCTTGCCTCCTTCTTTCGTCTCATGACACATATAACGCTTTAAACCTCCTATGACACTTTGCCGCCATTTGCGCTGCGAAAATCACGCGAAAAAAAGATTCAATTAAACATAAACGTCAAATAACTCCGCCATACCTGGGCTTTAATCCGTTTCGCGACAACCTGAGCTAAACCGCTCGCTACACACGAGGAAAACGCATTAATTTTTCTCCGTGCGGTATCTGGTGTGTGCGTATGCGACTACACAAACGGCGGCGGCACCCTTCATACGCGAATTTTCTAGGTCATCGTGAAAGGTTAAGCAACAATAAATAACGAGATTTACTTTAATATTTGCACGCGTCAAACGCCACCAGGCATTTACCGCTTTCAACAATAGACTGCGAACCGACAACGTTCATTATTCACAAATTTATTGGTCTTCGAAAATAAGCGGCTTTTTTGAAAAGGTTCCCGAATAGCTTTGTACTAATGTGCGAAGAAGTCGCTTTTCGCGCTTAAACCTCGCACAATGGACATATTTTCAAAAGAGCCTTTTAAAAAGCGCTAAAGCCTGGATTTTTCTCGGCCAAACACGCTTACCGAGGCGGTCTCATGTAGATCCAAGCCTCGGTTTTTTACGCTTTCGTCATCGACGATTACTTATCGAGAACATACCGAAAAGAAATAATCGAAAAATAAGATATAAGACGTCGCAACGAATACTTCGTGAATTGACGAAGTTTCGAAAAGGAAGTACGCAGTGATGAAAATTCAACCCGCTACAATAAACACGAGAAACATCCTAGGTAAAAAAAAATCACCAAACACCTCTACAACGTGTAAATGGAATCAAGCAGCGAAAAATCGAACTTACGATTCGCGATTTCGAGTCGTTCACTTCCCTAAATATAAAAAGAAAAATGACGCTGATATAAATTCACCAAAGTCGAGATTACGAGCTTCGAAAAATTCCTTCCATAATCGAAATTACATTAATATTACACACAAGCTCAACAAATAATACTATCATCGAGCGTTAATAAAATTTCCAATAAATATCGACGACAAAAAGCGCCACTTCGGTTCGTTTACCTTGAAAAAAATACTAAATTCTAAACGTGAATCCCTTTTTCACATCGTCTTTACGGTACTAAATCATCGATACTTTGCATAAACCATCCTTAAAGCGATACCTAATTTTACTCGAATAATTGCCAGTATGTGGCAAAGTGGCAAAAGTGGAAAAAAATGTCAAAAATTTGCATCAAAAAGGAACCTCCGACGTCGAAGTCGGTCAACGAACGATAAAATCTCGCCTCGCATATTGAAATCGGGTTCCGCGATACCGTGAATTTCGATTTAATAGGGATACATTTTGATAAGTCGTCTCATCTGTGATAATAACCGACGTCGTGTTTCCCCTCCACGCCGCCAGCCACCCATTTCGTATCGACAATACTCGCAAATCTCGCTATATCCTGTCACCTTTTCAAGTTTTGACACCGAGGATTAATTTCGGCAAATCCGACGCATAATTTTGATACTTGAGTTGAAATTCAACCCAAAATAAGACGAATAACCGCAAATATTTCGTGAACTAGCTAAAATAGAATTCGTTGGCACAGTTTTAATCGACAGTTTTTTTCACAATATTTAGAAATTTTCCATCAATTTTTCCAGCATATTCCAAGAATGATAATTGCATTTGAACATTTTCTTAAAATTGCCAATATTAGGTTTATGCCCCCCCCCCCATCATTCTTTATAAGTGATTTTTTGGTATCTTTTTTCCAAAATAGCAAAACCCCTTGCACTGATATCACACACAACCAAAACTACATACATGTAGATCGATTTGCCAATCCTGAGCTTTGAAGGGGTGAAACTTCAACCATAGTTACATACATGTTATGTATTTGTCTATACTCATATTTGAAGGAATTAAAATTTACATGGAAGACGAAACTGAGAAAATTTATTTTTACATAATGCTGGATCAGTGCGAAGATTTTCAAATCGGGTTTTTCATGAACGTAGTACTAAAATACCACCACCAAGAACCATTTCCCTAATTGTTCTACATGAGGTAAGATTATAAACTATTAAAAAAAGACTCAGAAATCATGTTTTTTGAGGCTGAAAAGGGGTGGGGGTAGGTAAAAGGTCGATATCCCCAAAAAGCACTATTTGGGCAAGCGGTACATGTACGTGCCAAAGCACGACCTCCAAGGTCAATTGGGGCAGGAGGCTGCAGTGATGACAGAAAGTTGAAAGTGACCCAAAAATCAGGTTTTTGGAGGCTGAAAAGAGGGTGGGGATGAGGTGAAAATTCGAAACCCCCAAAAGGCACTATTCGAGCACCCACTACATGTAAATGTCGAAGCACGACCTCCTAGGTCCCCTCCCCCAAATGATGCAACGTAATAGCCTTGGTTTTTATGGAAAACCCGGCTAAAAAGGTTCTCCAACGAAAACAATTTGTCCTACTGAAGGCTGAACAAAAACAGGCCTTTTTCCTCACGATGCATTGAGGTATATGTTCCGCTGAAAGACGTTGAATAATGAGATCTAAAGGCTTCCCAAGTACGCTCAACTAAACCATAAAAATATTTCTATACATACAGCGATTAAATTTTCTGAAGTAGAAGGTAAAGGCTTTTCACTACCTTCTAAATGGTTCAAGATATTGTTATCTCTGCATCTTAAAAAGTTGTTAGAAGATATTGGGTAAATAATCTCCTCTGGAAACATATAACGGTCCACTATTTCAATTATCCGCTATCTCGACTTCTGGTGATGATTAAATTCACCCAACATTTAAAATATTCATATCAACGTAATGAAATTTTCGAATATTTTCCATTAAAATTCAAACGACACTTATCACGACCGCAATACCATTTCACTCCTCTGCTTCATTTTCACATATCCTCAGGTATGATTATCACGCATGAGATACTCGCGACGCAGAAAATTGGCTTCAATAATCCCTCATACAAGATCGCGAGCTCGTTTAATTGGCGAGACCTTTTGCAATGCGTGTTCTCAATTTCTACTAAACGATTTACGCTGTCGTTAAATATTTACACATCTCGGTGTTCTTTTTTTTCCACTGCGAGACATATAACGAGATCGTATACAACCTCGATTTGACAAATTATTATCGACACGTGTACGTCGTTAAAATCGAATCGTATTTTTATTTTCCATTTTTTTCCAATCGCAAACGCGGTCATGCAATTAAAAAAATTCCACGCATTGGAAACATTTCCATTACACCAAATCCCATAAAACAACCTACACTACGTGCACCTATTAAGCACCATAAAATACTCACCTTGGAATCATTAAAATTTCCGAAATTTCGCATTTCTTAAAAGTTACACTTCGACCGAGAAAATTTCCATTTTTCCGTTCTGCAAATCAACAACACCATTGTAAACACGAAAAAAACATAAGTGTATTTTTTTCAAAAATAATATCCTTAGTCTTCGATTACAGATACGTTACAATTGGTCGTAGCGTAAAAAAAAAATGGAGTACAAATATAAAAAAAAGCTAAACTATAATGACGAAAAAAATCTGTAAATCACCACATAAAATTAAGAAAAATAATTCAAACTCAAGTACGTTTTGGTTCCTAAGTTCAACACTTCGAGATCACTTTCAACTACTTGAAATATAATTTGATTTTAAACCATTGCGGCTTCTCGGTAGTCTACAATGAAAAAAAAAGAATCCTAATTACTCCCCGGAAAAACTCGTCGCATCTACCAAACAGAAACCTACCTCGAGCACAGCTTCGTATTTGTTATTCAGTAAACTAAGCAATTTCTCCAAAGCTTGCTCGTGATTATTCGGCAAATCATAATCGAGCAATCGGCACCTCACCGATTGAATGGGAACATCAAACCAGGAACGTTTCATTTCGTGTAACCTATTTCCAGGCATTTATTAAAGAAATTCGACTCGCCGGAATTAGTCTAATCGACAACTTACGCGTTCAAATTAGCTCGAGACGAATTCCCGTAGTCTACGTACAAAATCGGGACTTCTTCGTTGTCGATACAATGATCTATTATTTTGACTCGATACCACAAACCGTCCTCGAATTTCGTACAACACATTCGACCAAAGGACGGAGAACCAATCAAAGGCTGCTCGCCTCCTTTCTTTTGTAACTCTTCGTTCATCTCCAAAAACGAATTTCTCACTTTATTCACCTGCGCGAAAAAATTCGCCTATTACTTTGACATGTCCGACAAAACGTCTTATTTAACACTTACATCTTCGTCATGAGTATCCACAATATGA
The DNA here is from genome assembly GCA_003261595.1 of Maconellicoccus hirsutus. NCBI lineage: Eukaryota > Metazoa > Arthropoda > Insecta > Hemiptera > Pseudococcidae > Maconellicoccus > Maconellicoccus hirsutus. Next base: position 24,529 of record QBDW01006106.1, on the reverse strand, counting down.
ACGACGATTTCATCCAATTGCAAGATTTCAGTCACTTCAACGGTAACTATGCTCAAATTGGCGGGTACATCGAACCAAGGTATCTTGACTTCGTACTCTGTCGGATTCTGCGGTATTGTAAACGGGTCGATAATCACATTTGATATACCAGGTATCTAAAAGGACATAGTACATTTTTATTTGTATACAACAATCGTTCCTCAGCGTCATTATTTCATCGACAGAAAATACTCTCAAACAAACCTGCAGAAGGTCACTCAGATCCAAATTCGAAACGCTATCTACTCCGGCAATCGACGAAGACGAATCGGAATTGATTTCATCATTAGAAGCGACCGGCATAGGTTTAAATTCCACATAATTCAGGCTCTCCAATAGCTCGAACAATTCGAGGCTTACTTCATCTATGAAGAATTTTTCAATCTACGAACAAACATGATTATTAAAACCGAAGACAAAAATTGTCAAATAAACACCCTCCAATCACTCACCCGATAAAAATTTTCATTATTCTCCTTTCGCAATTTACACGAACACTTTCTTTCCAGAATATTACCATGCACGAACTCCAGCACTTTAACCGGCCATTTACCATCCGATGTCTAATCACAGAGCCGAAATAAACCGATAAATTAGCGATTGTTCGGCCATATCCGTCATCCATATCACCTCACTTACCGACACGCAATCCGATCTGATTGGTAATTTATGGCACTGAATCGGAATATTCAACAAAGTAACATCTTTTCGAAGATGCACCAACGAGACCTTCTCTGTATTGCCGAAATCCACATATTCGACGACCGCTGAATCATCCTCAACCTTGAGCACCCTAGCTCGATACCACTTTTTATCGACGAAAAACCACGCGATGCAAATCTGTCCCGGGAACCAATTCATATCAATGGGCAAAGGTGAAGTACTCGCGTACCGTGATTGTAACGCCGCTGAAATCATATCCAGTACTTTTTTTTCTGGAAGAAAAAAATTCATTGTAACAATCATCATGATTTTTTCCGCGATCGATCATTATCACCGAAAATACTCACGTTTGCCGGAAAGTTGGAAGAAAATATTGAAATCGTCGTCAACGTATGTAGGCATGCCTTCGAATTCGGTCACACTTAAAGGTTCGGCAGGTAGCCAATCACGTACCGAAGCTTCATGGGCTTCTCGACCTTCTTCCAATATAACTTCGTTTTTCAAGCTGGTACTAGATTTCTTCGACGAATACAAATGTTCTGGTGGAATTTCACCATTCGCCACGATATCCGAGTACTCGACGCCTTTTAGCGCACCCTTCAATATGGAGAAAAAAAAATCAACAATGAAGTATATTTTATTGGCCTTTTAATTGTAAAAACAAATTCCTAGAAATTACCTCCACATCGTTATCGTGAAGCCATTTTGTCACCGTTTCCACCGGCCTGGCCCTTTTCATTTCGTGTAAATTATTCATTACGATTTTCTGACCAATTCCGCTCTGAATACTTGTGGAATCGATTCTGTGAAAGTTGAGCGAGGTTTAGCACGTTTTGTTAAATTATTCACAGCGTCAGCAGTATCATTTTTAGCCGTTTTTTTTTCAAATAAAAAACAAGACTATTACGGTGGGAGTTGGTGGTGGTTGTGGTGGTGGGGGAGACCATACTCAAAGTTGGTTAGTACCTTAGGATTATATTTTGACCGTGAAAAGTTCAAATTCGAGTAATGGAGTTCTTTCGGCGAGTCCACTTGGTCACCAAAGTGGAGATGACCTTGCATCAAAATTTGGATGTCACTTTTTTCAAAGGGGTAGGGGGAGGAGGAGGAGGAGGAGGAGGAGAGGGTGGAAAAAGCAAAAACGGCTAAAACATAAACCCGTCAATAAAGCATCAAAATATGTACAATATACCCAAAAATCAGCGTCCTAAACCATTTAGGAGGAGAGGCCCCATTATTTGACATTGAAAAATTTTGTCACGCTGCAGCCCCCCCCCCAATTGACCTAGGAGGTCATGCTTTGGCGGTTTGGCATGTACATGGAGTGGGTTTCCGAATAGTGCTTTTTGGGGGTTTCAACTTTTCGCCTCATCCCCATCCCTCTTTAGCCTTAAAAACATGATTTTGGTAATTTTTAACAATTTTCAACTTCGTGTCATAATTGATAGATCTCGCGTAGAGAAATATTTAAAAATCGCGAGCTCAGCTCGTAAGTTGATACTTGCCACCACGTATTAGCGTAAGATGCGCGTGAAACTAACGGGGTTGTAACGCGTATGCGTACATCTCCCGCGGGAACGCAGTGGCCGGTATCAACTTGACGGGCATACGTTCGTGATTTTTCAATATTTCTTTACTCGAAAATTACTCTTTCTCTAAGGAGGGGTGGAGCCTTGGTCAACAATTTTGAAACCCCTTTTTAAAGGAATTAAAGTGATTGAAAAATTCCAAAAAAACGTGTTATTGAGGTAGATGACTCTTCAGTTAATCGATTGAAAATTCGCTAAAATAGACAGTTATGCTGAAGCCACTATTGTGGAGCTCACACCTCAATAAACTACTTCTTTTATTTTTTAATGAACTTTAGACGACCAATTTCTGAAACTTATTTTGGAAATTCGATCATACGCTTCTCTTCCTTTTTTCCACCACCAAAAACATTCTCCCAAGAAAATTACCGAATCAGAAAAAAATCTTTGTTAACTCACTCGGAAGCTTCTTCTTTTAAGGTTTTCGCGAGTAACACATTGAAATTAGACCATTCTTCGGTGGCTGGTTCAAAAGGTCCTTGACAGGTGACACGTTTGCACCACAACTCAACGGGGGTGGTTTTCTTATCTTCAACTTTGGTCTGGAACACAATCAACGTAGGTTTCAATTCGCCTGGTCGATGAAACACGGAAACACCTCGTAATCATACCGTCAACTTACATGTTTGGCAATGAAAACGCTATGATAATTCGTCAACGAATTGGCCAACGTCTCGCATAGATTTTCCGACCAATCGAGACGTTCTTCGATGTCGACCAAATGGCACGCAATGGTTCCATCAAACGGTTTACGGAATTCTGGACACAAGGTTCGTAAATCCTTCAACTCTACTATCTCTTCGCGCGCTATATCTTTCAAGAATACCTGAGAATTTACGAGATGTAGCTTTTCTAGCACGTCAAACATTTGGACCGCGCGATACTTACGATAATTTTGTGATTTTCTTCGACACCGGTTACTCTGGCTCGATACCACTTCAAATCTGATTCCACATATGCGGCGTATCTTTCACCCACTTCTACCGATTTTATCAACAAATCCTTGTTATTTTTTTCGTCGCGATAAAACTTAGTCATTTCGTTAACCATGCTAGCGAAAAAGCGCAAATTAATTATCGCGTTAAGTTTGAAGCTTGTATGTTTCGGACTTACTCTAGAATACCGGGGAGATGTTTCTTGGACGACACGTAGAATAGATTCGGATTAACAAATAGGGCTATTTCGACCTCAAATCGTTCCAGTTGCGTGTTGCATTTCTCGTCATCTGGGGTTACCTCTTCGCTAGACGAAATATCGGTGCCGTTTTCGTCGCCGTCAACACCGTCAATATCGCTTTGTATCTCTTCTTTGCGCGTATCGACAACCTAGGAGAGGAAAAAATTACTATAGTCATTCTGCAGTACTTCATGAGTTCTAAGACTCGCTACCTACCGATGCTCGATTTTCCTCGTCACCCGATAATTTCGGCGATACTTTCTTCGGGAAGGTAGCCTCTGATAAGCTGCGAATCATACCTCATCGTGAGTACTTGCCCAATATAGGTGCTTTTGCTTCTTCGGTATACTTACACATTGCCGTACTTCTTAGCGAATTGTTCCTTGACTAGTAATGCATTTAAGCAGATGTCCTCATTATCGTCGATTCTAAATAACGTCACTATCAACTCGCTCTCTTTTACATCGTCCACCACCATTTTTAACTTCTTATCTTTGACATTTTGCATGAAATAATTGGTAGCCGCTGATTTATAGGCTGTACCGCACAACGGTTTGATGCCATTCAACGAACACTTGATGGCCTATCGAATCCAAAACGAGTAAAGTAAAAAACAATCCTTCACCGAGGACACTACATTCGAGTAAAATATTCGTACTTGGGCGGTAAATCTTATAAACTCGTGAGCTAACAATCGAACTCTAGCAAAAGGTAGATGCTCGGTGTTACCAAAATCCACGTATCGTACTTCGATCTTTTTAGATTGTGGAATCACGTTCAATACCTCCGCTCGATACCAAACGTTATCAGCGGTGTACTGTGCAGCGACAGGTGTACCTTAGGAAACACATACGTCGAAATTCTCAAAACCACGTTATACATTCGAATACTTGAACAAAAAAAATTAATATATAAAAAACTATCTTGGATATATCGCCTTGCACGTGCCCTTCTGACATGACGTTACGCGTCAGTGTCATCGCCACGCCTGTGACGATGACATGGCGCCATAACAGCACTACGACAAGTCACCATAACATGATCATGACACGTTACCAAATGACGTGTCATCATGACATGGTTATGCTACGTCATAACATGCAACTTTCACATGACCACAAGTCACTCATGTCCTTGTTACGTCACCATATGGCATGACATATCGCTTCGCACGTGCCCTTTTGACGTAACATTTTTGAACACGCAAAACAGTCTATCAAACAACTTTTTGTACGAAACCTACAAAATATGTACTTTTGGCCGATTCTCGAAAGCACCTAAACCCTAATTTCATGCAATAACTTACCGACATTCAGTCTGGCTTGAGTAATGGTAAAAGCCCAATAATTCGCTTTACTTTTATAGAACGCATCAAGCTGGATATTCATATTGTTGTATTTTTTCTCGTTATCGCGGTCAATCTACAAACGGGGACAAAAATCGTCAACGCAAATTGTTCGGTACACTTGTTGAATTTAAATCATGTAGACAAGGTCCTCAGCATCCGTTTCGCTCTCGGTTTCGAATCTACGTCATCGCACTACAAGACGGGAAAAGGAAACGATCGACGGTGCGACACCGGATCATTTACAGCTCCCGTCGAATGCTAAGCTTTGGCTAATTATCATCATTTTGGAGCCTCGTCTACACCAAGTACTTTTTGCAAAACTTACCCTTTTCACGTAAAAATGATCGGGCGCTAGTATAACGGTAACATCAACCTCGACCCAACTACTAGGAGTGAACTGTTTATCTCTGAAGTATCGACAATCATCCGACACCGCGCCCTAATCCAAAAAATTGAAATTAGAGCCCCTTTCCAACAACCTTTTTGAATTGGTGAACTTACGACATTCTGACGATCCTTCAAATCGGCGATGCAGGCTTTCTTCATGCCAATCATATAGTCGCGAATCGAAGACGACATACCTTTTTCGCTCCACGTTATATCGACCTCTAATTTATTAGACTGAACTTTCTTAACGATCATTACGACCGGTTTATCTTTGCTGTAACACGTCGAAAACACCGCGTCAGTCATTCCATCAATTCGCCATCATTTGTCGAACTTACAGAGCACTTTTGAAAAGCTCGTTATCCTCATCCGTCCAAGTCGAGCCGACCGGATAGCAGTCAAATATACTACACTGAATGGCTAATTCCGGATCCAACGCTGCGTTTTTCATGACTTCGTCGATACGTCGTAATCTCGCTATACTAACGGTTTCGGTCTTGCCGGTGTCTATTTGATTCACCGGAATCGAATCATCCAACAAACTTGGAACGATCTGCGTAACTCTAACTCGATACCAGTTGTTATCCGAACATTGTGCCAAATACAACCTCCCTACGAGATCAAGCACCACTTTATTCCAATGTTCTGCAAATTTCACCATCTTACGCCTTCACTTGCCTATTTTAACATCATCTTTGCTAATCGGCGACACGTTGACGGCCGCGCTGAAAAATTTCTTGTATTTCTCCAAAGTCGCCGCGCACGTATCCAATTGAACGTAGAAGTACGACGGCGTCACGATATTTGAAATGGTCACAGCACCTATCCAACCTACATAACCAAGCTTAAAGTAAAGCTCCGCCAATTACCGCACATTGGGGCATCTTACCTTCTCTGAATCTAACTTGCCGGCCGATATTCGCCCTCATAATGGGATTTTTCCGGTCGTAGTTATTTTTCGGAGACGGTCCCACACCTGTAACATCCCTCGTTACCCTTGACCACTTCCAGCACATCGCAAATCGAATACTTATCACTTACCGCAATGCGATAAACTAGGCCCTTTGATTTGCATCGCCGCACCGTTCATATTGAATCGCGATTGATTCGGGTTATGATCTAATTCGCCAATCGAACCGCTACGATGATACCCTCCGATATCTGCGCAACCAAAACATCTCTCAGTTTACAAATACGGCTCAAATTACGCCACGTAAAACGTATCGAATTCGATCGCAAATTGTACTCACGTTCGACACTTGGCCGCAATGGAAACTGCACCGATTCGGTTCGCGAAGGTCTCCTTTGCCAGGACTGACACGCGTGCCTATCAAAAGCTACAAACGAAGAATTTGCAAACGATCTAGTAACTACGACAGGCGTCTCTGTCACACTTTCAGCGGAATCCTTTCGCTTACATGACTTCCCGTCTAAAGTTTCACACGCATCGATCTCGTAACTATCCAACGAATTAACCAACACGATCTCTCCTCCTTGGCCGAAGTCAAAGTTTAGCTGATTCTCTAATTTTTTACACCACTCGTTCGAAGGTATTTCGACTCTGGAAAATTAAACGAGCATTTCTAATAATCAGTGCTTTCTTGAGCTTCGCTTAAATACCAATCTCGAAAGTCGCTTACGTTTTTGACGATACCACAGGTCTAGTAGTCCGAAATGTATCCGGTTTCTCTAACAAATCGTTGGATTTTTTTAACCAAAGTTCTAAATCTTCGGTGTAACATTTCGAGTTGCCAATCGAATAAATCAACTTGCATAATTCTATGATCTCCTGTAAGTATATTTATCGGTCTAATAATTCGTCGGACGAATTACACGCGATAGGAAGTTCTTATATTAACTCTTCGTAGTTTTGTACCACACTCCCCTGTTGCCTATGTCTAAAAACTCGCTAGAATACTCTTAAAGAAGCCGGAAAACTGCAAAAAATTGTTAGTCCAGGCTCCAAAAGAAAATTTCAGATAAGAGTAGCCAAAAGAAACTTCCAAAGGGAGGAGGAGGAGACCTGTAAAAAAGGGTTACACTCCTATTTTGGGGCTTTGGGTTATGAAAGTGATTTTGGTGTCGTTTCCATATAATTCTACCCTTCTGAACACGAATTCACTATTGGTTTTCCCATAGGAAATGTAGCACATGCACAATCGTTACATTTGTACATGAAAACACGTGCAAATTCAGTGAAAATACGATCAAAATACGACTTATCCCACCACAAGTCAACTCTCAAAGGGTAATCCACATTTTCGACGTGTTTTCCATCTAATTCGATCCTTCTGAACATGGATTAACCATCGGTTTTTCCATTGGAACCATAGTAATTGCGCAATCGTTACATTTGTAGGTCAAAAAACATGCAATTTCAGCGAAAATACAAGGAAATTTTCATTTATGCCATCTCAAGTCCTTCCTCGAGGAGTGCACTACATCGGAGGTATGTTTTCTAATTGATTCAACCCCCCCCCCCTGAACACGAATCCGTCATTGGTTTTTATTGACCATCGAGCTAGCAGATATTCCCAGCAAAATGCGGGTATGATTTTGAGATAATAACTTCTAGAAAATTGACAGACGAAAATTACCGGCATTTGTAACATACTCACCGCGTGCCACCGATTCAAATCCTTCAAACACTTAGCTCGACTGCTATCCAAAGCTCCGGCCACAGATTCAAATTCGTTCATCACCTTGATCTCAATGGACTTGATGGAATTCTGGCAAAACATAAAAAACTGCTTCAAATCGTCGCGTACCTTCTCCACATCCATACCGGAACTCTTCGCTTCATCGATTAACCCCTGATTCTGCAACATCTACAAACCACCACGTTAGAATTTCGCGCATCGAAAATCATTCCGCGTAATTGGCTCGAGACGCTTATTACATGAACCATCGGTTAGCTTACGAAGGTCACGCCGTTATCGGACGCGCATCGATACATAAAACCAGGCGACTAGGAATTTTCCCATCTAGGAGATGACTGGCCGCGGTATTCGTGGGGGATCACCTTTCCACCGTTGTACCGAGGCGCTTCCAACTAGTCGAACCGGCGACTTAGACGTCGCGCGCCATCTCACGCACACCGACCCGCAGCACGTAGCCCGTCCAGTACCACGGCGATGAGACGACATTTACTTTGTCGTGTATACGCGCCGTTATCACTATCGTACGCCACCGACGTCCGAACAACGTTTTAGTATACGCCGACGCCTCCTCAGGTCGTTTTTTTTTCATCGTCCGTTGACACATCGAACTCGCGAGTATTTTGTTTGATTTTTCACGATCGAAATATCCGCGTAATATGATATTTTCTTATGTGCGTTTACCATTCGACGTATTCTCGTTGATTGTGTGTTCAACTTTGCTCGCCCGTTACACTTACGTAGGTAAGTACATAGCCGATAAGATAGATATGATTTCCTCAGCATCTAGCTTCCGATACCTTAGCTCATCTTCGACTCATTCGATTGGTTTCTTATACATTCGTTCAGTTCTCCATACAAACTCTCATTTTCATCTTTGTACCATCGTGCACGATATTTACACACTTGTCCGAGTTGGCGATAAATCAAAACCCGCTTGCGTCCTCTTCGTCACCCCATCCGATCTGCACACATATGCACATCTCCAGCCGTCGCCATCTCGCAAACCATCCGATGATACACCGCAACTCGTCTCATTTTCGCTCTCCGCCGCGCATACATAATCGAGTCAATGCCAAGTGAAAAATTAAGGTTGACTAGTTACCTTATTACCGAGTATTTATTATTGATTTACGCCCCGCTCCTTTCTTCCTCCATGCTCTATCTGACCAGAAATTCCTACTTCGCGCCAATAAATAATTCTCTCTCAATAACCTGCGACACAAGCGATCGTAACATGGCACATATAAAGAAACAACCGTGTACGTAGACTCGACGACTCGTCTTCAGGGTGAAATTTACTTATCCCATAACGTGCTCCGGCTTCTGCTACTACTGCATCCTTGGCGTAAAGTTTTTATCGCGTTTTTAACTACCTTATTTCGATCATTTAACCACAAAGAGAAACAAAAATCATCCAGAACGACGTTTATACGCGCATAAACGAGTAAATTATACAGTTTTTAAAAAAACGTTTACGAAATTTGCGTTTCGCAAAAACCCATCGATTTCGAAATTACTTGGACTATAAAAAAAAGATACGAATTAGGTGTAGTTCGACGATAAACAACCATTAATGTATCCGGCTCCTCGAAGGAATCATTTCAGTTATCACGTGACATCCAAGTGACACCCTGCGAGAGCCCTTGAAAACTACGATAAGCTGATACGTATAACTCGTTTCAGCGCAATCCGATTGAAAGAAAAATTGGAACTCGGGTTTAACACGTACGAGTGTAATTTCGAGAAATAACTTCTACGGAAAGAAAACACTGAAAGAAAAAATACCCTCTTTCTTCCTCCCCCCTTTCACGATTGAAATAAAATGACGTTATTTTTCGAAAAATTGTTAAAAATTCAATAAAAAGATGGTCCAGAAACAGTGAAAATAGCCAAAAATGCAGATCGGAGGGCACATCTGAATTTTTGTTTATAGGTCAATTTCGATGTCCTGATTACGAATCCGAGGAGCCCCCTAGTGGTCCGGTCAAATTAGACATTGTGCATGCAAAAACCACCAGAAAGCTGAAAATCGGTATCAACCTTTAAATGACCATTACAAATAAAATGTCAAAAGTCCTCATCGATTTGACCTCTGCGTCTTGAGTTGTTCAAGGTCAAAGATCAACAATTTCAGTTTTCGCACTTTTCTCGGCGGCCTTGGGTGTAATCGTTTAGTTAGAAATTAAAGCTAATTAAATTCTCTACAAAAAACATGAAATTTTTATCCCCCGTTCGGTTCCCGTTTCAAAGATATCGCGCGTCAAAAACATGAGGAAATCGCACTCTACTCAGCGCAGTACGCGGGACGAAAAATTTCGAAGTTGTTCGGATTTTGTTGATTTTTTTATATGATGTTCATATCGAGTTTAGGCCGTCCCAAAAAAAATTGTAGACCCGTAAGTCACCCACGGGGGGAATTGTGGTAACCCTAAAGAGGAAAAATTTTTGAAAAAGTCGTTTTTACTCAAATGCGGTTCCTCAAAAAATTGATGCTTTCACATTTGATCAATTTTAATTTCTATCTTCGTCGCATGTTCCAAAGGCAACGGTCAATTTTTTACGTTTTTTTCATCAGCGGCGTATATTACAGTTTTATCGTTGGAAGAGCTCAATTTGGACCATTTTTGTGAATAATGTTCTCATCTATGTGTACAATATTTACTTGAGCTATTTCAACGATAAAACCCATTGATTGCGCAATAACTTGAAAAATATTGATGGTAACATAATTGTAGTCACACGATTACGTAATCTACATCAAATTCCTCGTCGAATGAGATGTCAACGAAATTTTTAAGTTGAAGGGGGGTGGAGCTATGATCGTTTGAAGAGGAAAGGTTCCGAGCATGCTTTAAATAAGCATGTAAACGATGTCAGAGGCATTACGAAAGCTCTCAAATTGTAATAGTAGCTTACCTTTGTAAATACCCAACGGACCCGGGGGGTGTCGTTCGCTTTCCCCCTCTTTCTACCCTTTCTAAAACCCCTTTTTTGGAATTATTCAATTATTACAAATGAAAAACGAAATTCCCAATGTATTAATAATAGTAGAAATAGAAACATTGATTTAGTTATCGTTGTATATGTCAAATACGATTATACCATTTGTAATCGTAATCTCTCCCCCCGCTGTGGATCGTTAGCTGATTTGTACATAAACGCTGGATATGCAATAGGATGGGGCAAAAAATCGAGGGTCTCCGATTTGGCTGAAATTTTATCAAATATTAATCTCAAAGCCATCGTCTATGATCTGTTCACGAACCGCAAACACAGTTCGAAGGCTCGAAGCATCTCAACCGACCGCACGCATCATTGATATCCATCGAAGACCACAACATCCGACCTTGTCTGCATTGTTCGGTCAACAATGCACAGAAGTCTCGACATCCATAAATAAAGCAACCGACTGCGAATCTGCCTCGCGCCATAACACCGCAGCGCCACGACTCAACGTCAAAGGGTTCCACCGATACCTTCGACGTCCATTTGTCCGACGAATTACACAAGTCGCTCCGGCCACACAGGCATTTTCACGAGAAATCGTGCTCGTTTTACTTAATCGTCTATAGCGCGTCGCTAGATTATAAGGCCAACGCTACCACGTACACCTCGTACATCGATCCGCGATTACATTCCTTCGTCGGCTTCTAATTTCGTCCAACTAGAAGGGTTGCTGCGGTTAATCGAACCCACGCATCGGATACCTTGTGCATATTAAATACTCGACATCAACAGGTTCGATGGGTTATTTCATCAGCTACTGCCTTGGTCGCGTTGGGGGAGGGGTTGCCTCTTGGTACCGTTACGACTACGAGTATCCGATACACATTTCTAGGCTTTTTAGTCACACAACACACGCACGCGACATGTCGTACATATCGATCATTTCGTAACATTTCACGTATTCGCATCACGTCCGTCGTCCATTCGTACTCGTAAATACCTCAGCATCTCGTTCGGCCATCGGTATCGAACAAATTAATACGCGCTTCTGTGCGCCGACATCGCGACGCGTACGATTTCCTCCGTCGCCCAAATCTCGCCGCGCACGACTCACTTCGCTCCAACGAGTTCGCGCCGTATCCGCGAGGAAATTCGTGACCCGAGTTAATGACAGGCACACCCTGATCGCTAAACAGCCTCATTGTCGTGACTACACTCGCCACCCACCCCGTCTACGACACATTCAAACGCGCCGCTCGTATATTGAAAATCCGCCAATAGTCGCCGCATGATGTCCCGATACACTGCGCCTCCTTCACCCCTTCTTCACCTGTGACCGATGAAACTAAATGAAAAAATCGCCCCTGGGCCATGTACGTACGTACATTTATCGGTAAAGCCGCCGGCCATATTTTCCACTCAGATCGATCGTAAGTTGTCATTTCAAATTTGAACGCAATCGTTCCACACACACGACCGGTCCGAATGCAGAACCGGTTCGGATAAGCGTTAGTAGAGCGTTGCAGCGGTAGCTCGATATCGCGTGTGAGTGCTTTGCGGCCGTAGGTTTTCTTTTTTTTATCTTCTTTGGCCCCCTTTCGCTGGCCAACTTGGAGATAGGTACAGTTTGATCGTAAAATGTGTCTTCATCGGGTTTGTTATTCGCATGTTTGCCGTTTCCAAAATTTTACCCTTGAAACTGGTTCTTTTCTGATGACCGCTTCGTAGGAATTTTCACAATTATAAAAATTACGTTTTTCTCGACAGCGATACGTTCTACGTGAAAAACGCTTGTTTGGTAATTTGCGAGGAATTTGATGAAGAACATTTTTAGTTATTATCATTTTTTTCGTAAACCTATTATATCTCGGCTTAGAGGAAGCATTGAAAAACTTTCCACTTATTTGCCAATTTCTCGAGAAAATGTAGGATAAAATGTTGGTTTTTTTTTCTCGTCAATGTAGCGTTCTACTTGAATAAGGATAATAACTCAATATTTAGGAAATTTTACAACCAATATTTTCGGTTATTATAAATTTTTCCGTAAACCCACTCCAACCCCTCCCTCCTAAAAATCCACTTCATGAAGTATCGCTCATCTCTTAACCAAAAAGCTACGATTTTGTATGAACCCTCAACTTCATTTTTGTGATTTTCATTTTCCCCCGACTTGCTTTTTTTCTCAATTGATCAATTTTTATTTTTTGTCAATAAAGCTGGTGCGATTGCTTCAAACGTACGATTGAGGGTTGGAATCTGCCAAAATTATATTCTCTGGCGCTTCAATTCACCTCCTCTTCCCCCTCACCTCATCATAAAAATATCCCTAGTGATCGCTCACAAACCAAATTCTTAAAAAAAACTCGGCCTCGAAAATTTCGCGCATACTTTTACGAACACCGTACGAATAAATCAAGCCGACAATCTCATCATCACGCTATCGCATCACACTCATAAAGTCATCAAATTACATAACCCATTTAGAAGGCGTACTTTCCAGACGCGACGATTGCACCGAACGTAAGCGGGTGCGCGGGCGCCTAACTCGACACTTCCGGTACATGCGACGTCCTTGAACTTCCTGTTCAAACTGATTATTTTCTGTTTACAGACAGCTTGGAAGAAGGAAAATCGGCGAAAAAAGAACGAGCTCCGACCTCCGAACATTTCACCGTCGATCCGGAACAATCCCTCGACGAACGTAATGGATTGCTGAACGAGCACGAAAGCGATCTGCCGCCAGGATTCCTCAGTCCTTCTGTGCGCGAGTACTTAGAACTGGGTAAATCCATTCCGGGTGAGTTTCCCTTCGAGGGGGTTTTCAAAGTTAACCTAGCTACGAAACGTTCGATTTCCTCCATCGACGCCTCCTTTTCTCGTGTCTCGATCGCTGCGCGGGGAACCTTCCCACAGTGCTTCGATACGTTTGATCTATTTCCGCGCTTCGCTGTCGCAACAATTGCGAAAAATCTACGACGAACCTTGAAAACCGAACGAAAACTCACGAACAAATTTTTTATTACTCTCGATTACGCGAGTCGAAAAAAGATGGAAAAAATCACGATAAACAGGGTGCGGTCGATCGTGACCAGTTTAACCTCCCGTCATGAGAACGTCTCACCGAGACTACCGAGAGTATTTCCAATTACGCGAAAATTCTCCGCTTTTCCGACACATCCGCCGATCATCTTCGCGTCGCCGAATTCATCGAAGTCGACAATACAACCGGTTGCTGACTTGATTGAGTAATCTGCGCATTACGCCGCGTAACTCGGTCTCTCAGCTTCTCTAGCCACTATGCTCGACATATTCCCACAACCTATTACCAACACCCTCCTCCGCTGCGATCCTCGTTCACGCGGAAATATTACACGCGCTAACACACGCACACACCTATTATGTTTACAATGCCTACCTTGGTACGTATGTGCACACTTTACAATGTACACCACGCCAACAATCGCGTAATAATTAGCCTTCTCCGTTACTTTTTCTACCTTTTTTTACGCAACTCGACCGCGCATGCAAGAATCCTCATTGCCCATATCCTCCAAAACGCTCGATTTTTTTTCACCCAACCTTCTACCTCGGTGAATGGTCTAGGCGTCTCATCGCGACACCCCGCTCTCTCCCACGACGCCACTCGTAATTACCATCGCGTCAACGGTCTCGGTGACAAGACTAATTATACGCGATTGCTGAGCCCAGCGCGCGCGCACGCGTCTCGTATTTTAAATTCTGACACCTTTTTGTGCGCACGTACGCGTACTCGCCAATACGCGCGCACGCACCGACGGCCCAAGCAAACCGACGAATTATACTTTCTCTTTTGTTTTTTTTTATTAAATACCACTCGCGCCATCGTTAGCATAAGTTACGACTCGATGGTCGTATTTGTTGGTATTATTTTCATTCCGCCTCCTTCGCCCGTCCGCGCTCAACCGCTGCGGCGCGCCATCCCCTGGGGCTGTTTTACTATATACTAACGTTGCAGAGAGGAGGAAAAAAATCGTGATTATACCTATAAACGATGACGAATACCGGTCGTTAAAAATAAATATTAATTCATTGCCATTTCGGGATAAAATTGGTCCGGCTAGTTCGAGTGTTTTTTGGTAAGCACGAGCGTCCATCGTAGATTTTCTACCCAAAAAGTGCTGTAGAAAATGAACTTTTTTTCAACGAGTGGTGAGTGAAATGTTATGCACGGAAAGTGAACTAACAGAAGAGCTATTCAAAAAACGCAAAGTCCCAACCCTACGCTGCTCCGTTTTTGAGCGGTGGGGGGGGGGCTCAAAAATGTGCGGAAAATTTTTCGGGGTGTACGTGAAAACTTTGCATCTTTGGGTACTACTAATATCAATGATGAAAAATATTCAATTTCCCCAACGACGACCCCAAACAAAAAATTAGTAATAACTAAAAATAAAACAAGAGTTTTTGATGAACAAATATCAATACAGGAAAAAATTCCCACCATAGGTAGACAAGAGTACATTTGAAGAAAAAAGTTAAGGAATAAAGGTGCTTCCGCAAATGATTCGTAGTCGTGGTGTGCGCAGGAGCTCATAGGGAACACATTAAATCGAAAATCAAAAAAATTAAGTCGAGGGTTCTTACAAAATACCGTTCTTTCGATTCATGATGCGAATTTTAAAGGATGGGAACGGTTCACTTTAAAACTGAATACTAATCTTTGGATTTCAATTTACAGGTCGCCCAGGCACAGACTACCCTGTACTGGCGGTCGTACCATATACCGATTTTTACTGCGAGGATCAACCATACCCGGGATTCTTCGCCGACATGGAAACCCGCTGCCAAGCCTGGCACTATTGCGACATAGACGGCCGTCAAGCTTCGTTCTTGTGCCCAAACGGCACGCAGTTCAGCCAAGCAGTATTCATATGCGACTGGTGGTTCAACGTAAATTGCAATCTAAGTCCTAAATTATATTCGATAAATGCTCGCCTGTATCAAAGGCCGAAATTAAATCCTACCAAGCCCCACCGATTAATAACTAAACAATTACTCGACAATATATTCCTGAAGAAGCGTAAAAGATAATCTTTCACTTTTCTCTAAAAAATTGTAAACAGCCATTTTTTCTAAATTTCATGTAATATATTATGTATTTTGTATAATTTTGATTTATATTTATTTTAAGCGTAAATTTTTAATCATAAATAGAAATAAAATAATTTAAACGTATGTAACGAAACCCCAAACTCACGTGGTTCGAAACTATTCCGCTCAAAATGAAATTTACGAACCACCCTGTGAAATTTTACATCCTATAATTTAAGCAACTATTCCATAAGTGTATACATCACCGAGGCGACACGATCAACAGCCAATCACACGTCTCGAATTACATGAATAAAAAAATCTCCATCGATTATCGACTTTCATTTATATAATCGGTCAAACTAAGCACAACTTTCTACCATAAATCACACATCACACCGCGTAAGAAAATCAACCCATGTAACCAAAATCGATCCCAAGATCTACGTACTTCGTCTCGCAATCGTCATGGAATCCGATCTATAACGCTCGACACTTGGTTTGCAATTAAAAATTAATAATCGATAATTATCGAATACCATTCGCTAAATCACGATCGAATATTTCGCAATTGTTAGAAAACAACGCTGGCAATTTTTTCATCGAACCTTTTTCTAATCTCGCCGATCATCCGACCAATACCGAAACACGCAACATCTTTCTTTTAATTTAAGTCATTTATCAAATCATCCACTCGATCGCGAAACAAATGCTTAATTTCGCGTAAAAATATCGGTGAAAGTATATCGAATCGTTGACCTTCGTCGAACGTACAAAATTTGCCAACACTTTCGGACAATACGTGCCGGAAAGAGGAAAGATGATATCTCGATATTAAAATATAAAAAAACAAAAACAAAAACCCATATTAAAAAAGGTTAAGGACGACGAGTTCTCAATCACTGGCTTTATTCGGCCCACAGACCGTTTGGGCGTCTCGTGTACTCGAGTTATCGGCTTTCATGGACGAAATTGCTGAATCGCTGAATTGCTGACACATAGATGACGACGTCGAGTACTCTTCGACGAATTTCCAACATACGAGTGTGTTCACCTCCATCGCCTTCTCCTCACTCGGTCATCTCGATCGTGGCCATTTTGCAGATAATTAACGCCTGTAGGAGGCCTCGTCTTTTGCCGAAGTTCATCTTGATTAGAAACAAGAAGCAAGACGAAATTGTCGGATTTTATCAATGAAATTTTTTTCATAAAAACCTCGAAAATTTTTATAAACTTTTATAAGCAAAAAGTGAATTAATGAAAAAAATCTCAACCGAATTTATAAATTTTTTAAATCGTAAATTTGAATTAAAATAAATCGAGTCACGTAATTTCAAGAAACAAAAAAAATTAGTTAAAAAATTGTTCAAATAAGCGAATAAAATTTGAAACGATTTCAAAACAAAACTAATAAATCCTTTAAAAGTGATATGAAAGTCTTTACCGCAGGGAGAAGAGTAGGGGAGGGGATAGGTGCTTGGAAAATACTAAAATAATACACATTTGAGACATCTGACAAAATCTCTACCAGAAGATCAAACTTCTCGGAAACGACGTCGTTTCCGAAAATCCACGAATAACGACTCGAGCAGACATAATTGTCCGAACACTACGCCGACCTTCCTCTTTCGACACCGTTAATTAATCGGAAATCGAACAAAAGTAACATATAATTTGGAAAAATTTCGGAAGGTAATCAAGATGAAGCTTGGGGCAGCTGTGCTAAACGCATAATATCTATTTCTCACTTCTCAATCATACGCAGCTCGCTTTATTATTTCATGGAACTTCCACACACGTCACACCTCTTCACCTCGGATGGTATATCACTTTCATCAACATAAAATCGCCAATTTTACTGTTTCCTTTAAAATTTCCCTCATTTCCGGCCATCTTCATACGATCAATGGTCCATCTTACGCAACACCACCGAATCCAATTAACTCGACTATCTACGGCGATATAACGCGTTGGGAAATTTCACGCCTGATATGAGTCTCATTTGATAAATTCACCATCGCACCACAGCTTCGTATCTGAGGTACCTAATTAAATTTGGGAACAAAAAATACGAGATGTTTCCAGAAGCCGTAGGGCCAACGCTCGTAAAATTCTAGCGAGTGAATCAACTATCGTTCTCTCGCCGGATCAAGATAGGTGCGGTAAAACTCTCCCTTTCAAGGCTCGAGTCCCGAAACTCCCGACATAAACAAGCGCGCGGAATCACCTCGAACAACGTCGTATTAGCATAAAAAGGAAATAAAGAAAACAAATCGCCCAAATGTACCATCGAGTTCGCTACGCCGCTATTAATCATACCACGAAAGTTGATCTTTTCTTGTTCGAAAATCCCGATCGATTTTTCTACCGTGTGTAAACACTTACACGCGTTGCTCAACGAAATCGTAATGAATTACTTTCAAGGTGACCTTTATTTTTTTAGTATTTTCTTTTTCGATAAATTGGCACATACGATTATTGCGGCAGCGACTGCAAAAAAAACCAAGGTTTTTTTTGGCTTCGATCGAGAATACGGCGGGTTAGCAATATGAGCATCCAGTCAAATAATGACGTGAAGGCGGATTCTTTTTTGATACCGAGAAAAAAAGCGAGTAAGTCGAAATCGCCCTTGAAGATGTAACAACAAAGGCTTCAAGATTTTGGCTATCGATTCAGTCCATAAGGTCATGCATCTTAAATAGGCAAATCGCTCACGAAGGATCCATAGAATATAAAACAATCGATGAAAATCACTTTTAGTAAATAGTGTTTAAAAAAAATACATGAAATAGAAAAAAGAACAAATGGTTCACGAATGATTCTTCAACAAATCTCATGAATCGTTCACGAACGATCAGCAATAAGGCAAAATTTTCGGAAAACTGAACGCTGGGGAATTTTTTAAAAAAATTAACGTCAAAAAACTTCGTAATTTCCTCGTTTTAAGTTTCGTTCGCGAATGATTCACTAACGAACCATATAAATCGTTCACGAACGACTTACAATGAGGCAAAATTTTTGGAAAATGGACGCTGGAGTACGTTCAAAGAAAATTTACATCAAATAAACTTCGAAGTTTCCTCATTCCAGGTTTCGTTCGCGAATGATTCACTAACGAACCATATAAATCGTTCACGAACGACTTACAATGAGGCAAAATTTTTGGAAAATGGACGCTGGAGTACGTTCAAAGAAAATTTACATCAAATAAACTTCGAAGTTTCCTCATTCCAGGTTTCGTTCGCGAATGATTCACTAACGAATCATATAAATCGTTCACGAACGACTTACAATGAGGCAAAATCTTGGAAAAATGGACGCTGGGGTTGTTTGAAGAAAATCTACGTCTAGTAAATTTCAAACTTTCTACGTTATTGGTTTCGTTCGTGAACGATTCACTAACAAATCTCACGAATCATATACAAATGACTTGCAGTGAGGCAAAATTTTCGAAAAAATGAACGCTACATTATGCCTGAAGAAAATCTACATTGAATGAACTTCAAAATTTCTTCGTTTCTGGTTTCGTTCGCGAATGATTCACCAACGAATCTCACGAATCTGTTGCTAATGCATGTTAACCAATCGATGTGAACTTTTCTCATCTCCTTTCGCGCGCTTCATTTCCAAATTATTAATTTCGATAATTACACCATCTAGCACCACTCCGTTTATCCATTTGAGAAATTCCACAAATTCCACTCTCATTCAGCGCCTTTTATCCTGCGACTTCCATCATTGAAATCTACCTCACGTACAAAATAACCGCCAATCTTGTCACCATGATCATCATTATCTCGTTTGACGTATCGCGCGCTAATAACTCAATTAACACAAGTTCACCATATCTCGCGATTAATTGCGTTACACGATCTTCGGCAAAATAATTACACACACGTACGCATCTAAACGGTGCTCTTGCGGAGCATAGTAAGTGATTCATTAGCCATTGTTCTACTCTATACGTTTAGGATTTGGTACGTGTGTTTGTTATGTAATACCACATCTTAGCCACCGAAACCGGTTCGATTCGTTGGCCGGCTTTTTTGAAAGGGCATTTTTCATTTTTCCGTTCAATTTTACCACGAGGCAAATTAAAAGTGTGCATTGATGGGTATGCAGTTGTGTACCAACTGTGCCTTCATCTGCTCCCCCTCTATCATCACGTCGTCTTTCGGCATGAGAAAAATTGCGAAATTTTTCTTCGCCCAACAGTGTGATCAAGTTTCAACTTTCATGACACCGAAGTAACATGTTTAGTATATTTTTTTCGCGAAAGGCGAACTGGTTCGAAGGCTCAAATGTGCGTAACTTTCACTAAATGCGTAACTGGTTGCAGACATAAGAGTACATTTCATCTATCAAACCACAGAACCGCTATCTATGTTTCGAGCAATTAGTGTACTCGACTTGTGTTAGTGACGTTAAAAATTCAACTTGTCAAAATGTATGCACAAAGCATTATTAATAAAAGTTGAGAAAGCAAAATAGAGAAACTGCAAAAGATCCAACATGAATTATCATTTTCAGATAAACTCAATATTGCAAGCATTTGGTATTACTTCAATCAAGGTCAAGAAAGGTCTTTCCATGAATTTTCCATCCAATTTGGAATTTTTAAGGAACTAGTTCAATTGTTTCGCAGAAACACTAAAATTTAACATATTCCAAAGTGACCATAAACCTTAACAGATTTTAATCTCTGATTCCTTCGAACTAATTACTCAGCAACTCATAAACCACCTTGTAACGATGGCTGCGTGATTCTTCATCCAAGGAAGATGACTTTTCTGAACCTTATCAACAACGCTCAACGCCCAGAGCCCTTTTATTACAAATTGGAAAGTTCATCTTTTTGAAATGCAAACATCATCAGAAGCACCGTTACCACCATAATCCATGGCACCATCCAATTAAACCGCAACCTCATCGGACAACTTGCAATTTCCTCCTCGTTACTTTTCTCCTCCGGCTTCTCCGTCGCATCTTTTTATTTATAATCCCGACGACACGTTCTGTCGTCGCCATAACTGAAACGGCGTCTAGGCCGCGTAAAAAATTTCCGTCATTAATTATCGATCAATAGCTCTTCGCGGGTATCCAGCCGTCGATAAATTACATGCTTAAACGAGCGCTAAACAGCCACAAGAAAGTACGAGTATTTCTTTGATACGTTCGTGTAATATCCAAGAAAATATACCAATTTACGCACACAGCCACACACATACCCCACGCGCATCACACGTACGCCGGCCAGTTAGGAAATTCGCACGGCCAAACCGCTTGAATATATTGTTATCGTCGCAGTAACTTTGAAAGTGAAATGTGGAAACGAACTGGTTCGTTTTTATTATTAATTTATTGTAAATACCAATTTTACTTCTATGCTACCGTAATTGTTGTCGTAATGTATATTTTTCAAAGCCGCTCCGTCTTACACCTCTCCTCTGCTTCTACTGCTCTTCTCTCATCGCTACGTACTCGTATTTCCAACCGGTATATTTATTAACCAGTCGACATGCATGTTTTATGCATGTGCGTGCATACGCGAGAAATATATGCTCAGCTACCGTACATGTATAATGTACTATCGTCTAATTTTTCTTTCTCCTTCATTTGCTCGCAACATTATACACGAGTATCGGTGGCGTTACCTTCTAAACGTGTACATCGCCATTTCGACCATATCTTCTCGCCATCTGACACAATAAAAGCTTCGCTGTTTTGCTGCCTTATGTAACAGATAACGAAAAGCTTTTTTCTTCAAAAGGTACACCTACACATATATCGTCTCCGAAATGTTCGTCGTTGAAGCGAAAATTTCCTAGGTACTAGTGGATGACCTAATGATCTTGGCTAATCATCTGACATGACCATCGACATGACGTGCCTCCGGATTGTAACTTATAAGCATGACAAGTCACCATAACAATGACTTGTTATCATATGATGCCATTAGACATGTCATAAGAACATGACACCATGATAAGATCACATGATAGTCATAACCATGACACGTCACCATGACAATGACTTGTTATCATGTCACGCCATTAGACATGTCATCAAGACATGATACCATTATATGATCACATGTCAGTTATAGTTATAACTGTGGCACGTCACCATGACAATGACTTGTTATCATATGATGCCATTAGCCATGTCATCAGGAAATGACACTATGAAATTTAGTTAAAAACAGAATTTCACTTTTATACAAAATTTGTTGTTTTGGAGATGCTTCGTTATAGCAATGGGGGGGGGGGGGTGTTACGTTTAGAAATTCGCTACATTTAGGAGTTCCAAAACAAATGTTCAGATCAAAAAAGCTCAACTTCAACCGAGCTACTCTCCTTTTCCACAATTCCTCACTTCGGCGCACCGCAAACACTGCCATCTTTAACCTTACAATCATCTCATCCGCATCGCTTGCACTTCGCACGAACACGCCGCGTCTACGACATGCATCATCGATAATAAACGAGTACTTGACATTAAGAAACCGGCATACGGCACTTTTCGCCGCCAGTATATTCATAAAATTGTAACTAGTTTCGCGTACGATCTCGACTATCGTCTTCGGTCGTTAAACGCGACCAATCGTAAATAGCATGATGACTCGGGTGTACTTGTTTTCTCGATATAGACACATGTACACATACGAACCACTGGCTAGAGAAAGTATCGAACGACGATAATTAAAAATATTTTTCAAAAGGAAATATCCGGTAATTTTTCTCGCGAAATTCCGAATGTACAGGAAGTACACACTAGACGAACAGCATCTCATTCTTTATTATTCCAATCGCAATAACCACCATCTCGCGATTCTTCGCGTAAATAAAAATCTATTAAGACGGCTTCCATCGTTATTAATTAATTGCGTATCAACGAATACGTATCATCTGCATATACCGGCCGCAGAAAAATACACCATATTGTTTACTTCCTCGACTATACCAGATTAAGTTCCAACATCCGCCAGGAGAAAGTATCGCACGGCCGAAATTCCACCGAGGTTGATCTATTGAACGAGTAATTAACCGCTACAATTTGCATCATCGGCCTACGTTAATTCGTCTCGTCCAACATATATGTGTATTTTTCTTCCAAATGTATCTTTCTAATAGCCGGTGTCATCTGGGATATCGTTTCTTGGCCATTACATAATGAAGGAGAAATATTCAACGAGATGGTGCATTGATTAACGGTGCTTCAAATACGATCCACGATCGAGAGGAATTTTTTATTATTTTTTACTCGTAAATCCGTACGTACGTATTTCTTTACCACGAGCTAAGCTCGCATATTAATTCGCTATATGCGATTATTTCATCTAGATACCCTGCACATGCAGGTTTACATTCGAATCTGCAACTCCTGCCGAGTACATGTTAAACGTGAACCCGTTGATGAGTATTTTTACACTTGTTACCCTGACCATATAATCGTCGTGCCAACAAATTATATACCGTTGTGTAAGCATCTTCATCGATGTGTGAGAATCCGATCGAGTAACCATTTCCACCCAGTCGAATGATACTCGTGGATGTAATGGACCTGTTCGCGAAGACACGAATTCGTCTTCTTCGACAGAACTCACTATAGGGCATTTCGTAATTCGATAAAATTCCTTTGCTTAGGCATCGTTCTCTACAGAAAAAATTTTTGCAGGACGATGATGGCTTTTAGGTTTTGCTCGACTACAAGAGATCAAAATGTTTTATCCTATTGAAATTGATTCGATTTCCTTAAATCGATAACGGCCTAGAAGCCTTTCAACCGACCAGCACTTCGTAGTAGTTCACAGCTTCACACATTATCCCAGCTACGAAAGTTGGATCTCTTCAAGTTGACGTTAATCCGAAAATAGCCCAAGCGACTATAGCAAACTAAAGGTGCAAGATGCCACTGCGATCCACATCTGACTGCATTTCTCCACATCGACATTATTCCGCAAATCCCTCAAGATGACCTAACAAGGGAAGCTCTCGAGGTGTCCGGCTCGGATTTGAACGGGAGTTGGATTTTTGAAAAGAGCATGTCAAAAAACCCCCAAAACCAAAATTTTAGCTGGCCAAGTTGACTTTTCGATTTTTGGCGAATTTTTGAAATTTGAAAATTACGAAATTTCGATTAAAAATAAAGAATAAAAAAAAAAATAAAAAAAAAAATCGAAAAATAATTTTAAATCACGAAAGAAATGTTTTCCCCCTAATTCGAACCCGCTGAACCCGAAAATCGTATCGGCGAGCCGTTCTGGAGCCTCCAGCGCGATTTCCATTTTTCTCCAGGAACTTCGAAATGCTCCAGAAGGCGTCCATTTGAGATTGGGCAGCTAAAAACTTGGTTCTCTCTTATTCTCAATTTACTGAACAGACTTGACTACATTTCCAGGAAATTCCAGCCGGACACCTCGAGTAGATTTTTCTAGAACAGGTTTTTTCATAGCAAAGCATTGAGGTGTCTGGCTGGAATTTTCCGGAAATGTAGTCAAGTCGGTTCAATAGGTTGGTAATAAGAGGGAACCAAGTTTTTAGCTGCCCAATCTCAAATGGACGCCTTCTGGAGCATTTCAAAATTCCTGGAGAAAAATGGAAATCGCGCTGGAGGCTCCAGAACGCCTCGCCGATGCGATTTTCGGGTTCAGC
>QBDW01006105.1:0-15478 GCA_003261595.1 Maconellicoccus hirsutus | reverse complement strand
CGCGCTGGAGGCTCCAGAACGCCTCGCCGATGCGATTTTCGGGTTCAGCGGGTTCGAATTAGGGGGAAAATATTTCTTTCGTGATTTAAAATTATTTTTCGAGGTTTTTTTAAACTCCCGTTCAAATGAGAGCCGGACACCTCGAGAGGTTCCCTTGTAAGTAATAAGTATCGCTCAGTGTTTACGAAAAAGGGCCAAACGATTTGGCATCGTCGAAGCCCTCCTACACCATGCTTCAAATACGATTCGAGCTTACAACTTTTTTTAAGAATTAACGAGCTCCCCAAACAAAGAAGTGACAAAAAAGGCCTGGATCAAAGCCTACATACGTTTAGGGCTATGTACAAATTGTACCGGAAATTAGGGGATGTCGGTATTGAGACGCGTATGTAATGTCAGAAGTACTTATGTAATAAGCATGTTGTACTTTACCAAATCACTGTGGTTGTTTTGAAGCAAATCCTTCATCCTGGGGCAGGTCTTCTTAGTAATGGCGTATTGCAACGGATCAACAATTCAGTTGGAAAATATTTCCATTCAAAATGAAAATTTTACAGGTACAGAAATAAAAAACAAATCACAATCTCGAAAAAGCACGACTAGGCACGGCAGTATGACGTTCTTTCGAATCGAGACAAGTGTAGCTGAACAATGTATTCTCGAATAGTGACACGAATCAACACGAAATGCTCGCTTGTTGTTTAACGCGTAGACGATTCAGTGAAGTAGGTAACGTAAATACCTGAATAAGTTGCAAAAACTACGCAGATAACAGTAATATTGTCAAATGTGCAAGCGAAATCACATCACAAATCATGAAATACAAAGATTAACGTTTTTATTATGAGTCAACGTTTCAAGGCCTTATCAGTTTTACACCTTTAACGTACCCGTTGAAATATCGATATTTTACAATTACTAATTCAAGAGTACGATCTCCAGAATAAAAGAGTATTTTGTGACGTCATCAATACTTCTATAGGTACAGAATTAACACCGAAAATAAAATTATTTTCAAAAGTAACAATTTATTAAGTTTTTCAATTCATTTTACAAAAAAAAAATAATACATATAAATCATAATTTACACAAATTAAATTGTAATTTCTACATATACTGTAAGTAAAAGTAAAGGAGAAAGAATACATATAGATGAGAGAGAAATATAGAAGAGAAAAAAAAAACATAACAACTAACAATGTAAAAACTTAAGAAATTACTCAGAATAAAGGATAACAAAAAATACCGATAACAAAATAAATTAAAATTTTCACTCGTTAACAACGTAACAGTTCCTACCTAAGGAACTAGATCTTAACTGAGAAAGGAAATTCAATTTTCAAAGATATGTTAATCATCCCCTACTTTCTTTTACATTAACGTGGAAATTATCGTCCAAAATAAATACTTAAATGAAAAGAAAAAAAAACTCAAAATGAAAAAACACACAAACAAACCATAAAAATGAAAACATTAAACATACTATAACGATAAAAATATTAACAACAAAAATTTACACATTTGCGAAAACTATACAAATTCCAAAATGTCAAGGTACATTTTCATTCTCGAATTTTTTCACTTTGAAAAAAAATTTATGGTACAAACTCGTATAAATAATTACTGGTAAATCGAAAAATTTTTTCCAAGTTTTGAAATTTTTTCTTAATCAAAAACCTAACCGAGTATTAGCGAAAAAAAAAATTCCCAATTTTTGTACAGCAAAATCACAGTAATGTTGAAATATACACGTAACATATAAACTACCAAAACAAAGGAAAAAATCATAAAAATTCGTACGATAAAAATTAAAAATCTAGGCATCTTCAATTGAGCAAATAGAGTAATCAGAGAAATGAAAATACAAGGTGAGGGTTGTGTTTACTATTAGCGTTATCGAAGCGTTCAAATATATACAAGTCCAATACTAAATTCCACTCCGATTCGCGTTTTTTAAAAAAAAGGGCGTCAATTTTTCATATACAAAATAAGCTCGTAAGATATCAAATTCTTGCACCATTTTTCCATTATAGACTTGTTAAAGAAAAGCTTGTTTTTACGCCCAAGAAATAGTACGAATTTATATGAGGGAAAAAAAACATTAAACTTTTTCACGTGCGCATACCCATTTTAGCCAACCGATCGGGGTATAAATTTTATATAAAAAAAAATTCTTAAAAACTCGGTTATACTTTGTTATAAAAAAAATAAATCTATCAACCTTTGTATAGAGGAAAAAAAAATTAACTCAAAAATAAAATGTACATATAAAAAATAAAAATTACACGTAGCTACACATAAAAAAAAAAGGAAATAAAAAACTTTTTAAAGGTAACATTTTTCTGTTAATTAATAAATTAACCGTACGTGTTGCTTTATGAATTTACACAGTGGCGATACTAGCGACTCTATCTGTAAAGCAACTAAGCGCAATTTGTTTCATCAGTTCTGTTTACGCGTTTCAAAGAGAAAAAAAAATCGCGAGAAAAAAAGGTCGAAACGAGAATAAAAACACCCTTCATTAGAAAAAAACCCCCTCTAGAAAAAATTCGCCTCTCAAAGAAAAGGACGCTGAAAAAAAAATCACAGTTCACGAAGGCCGCGTCGCCGCTGAAATAAAAATTAAGTACATAATCACCCGCTTTTCACATTACAATCCGACAGAACTGGTAACAAAATGCCACTATTTTTCAAGAATTATCTTACAATTACCGTACGTTGTATCAGAGTACGTAATAAAATCTCCGGAATCGTTGAGATTTGATATATTTTTTTGTGGTTTTTTCATTTTTTTTTCATCATTTTTTATCTAAGTGTATTCTTTTGTATAACTATATAAAATATACAAATTAAAACATAATTAACAACGTAAATATAATGCTCTATTAACATTTTTCAGAGATCAAAAAAAAAGTAAACTTTCGAGACACCGTGTTCCAGCGACTATTATTCGGAGAGTAGCTTCTGCAACAATGATGATTTCTCACCACCGCTGACGTTGCCCATTTGGTTCATGGTATTTGCGTTGTTACCGACGCCCGATCTTAGGACGTCGTCGAGACTAGTCTATTGAAAGAAGGGATTTATTAGAGAAGGATGGAAGATTCTGATGGGGCTATTTGGGGTACTTACTCTGACCGAAAGTCCCGCAGATGGCGATCCTGCATTCATATCGGCACTCATGCTGCCCCATTTGGAATTATCGTTATCTGCGGAGAAACATTTCCGCGTTAAATATCGTCTATTGTTATAATGGGAATGTTGGTATATGGTGGGGAGAGGGAGGGGGTAAGTTATGCCATAAATTAACCTAAAGCCATATCATAGAACGTTACCAATACTTAATCTATGTTCAAGCTTAATTCTGACCAGACTTACAATCTGAGAAATTTTTTTAGCTTTAGATAGCGCTACTAGAACGTTCTATGATATCACTCTTCGCTTGAGCATCCTTTGTTTACATGTGTCATACAAAGATATGGCCCTTTGATGGCATAGACACTAAATACAAGAAAGTCACACAGAAAAGATGAGGAAATGAATTTCTCGATCCGCAGTAAATATACATAAACACTGGACATCCAACTATCCGCCATATTAACAAGATGTAAGTAGGGACATTTGCTCACGCTGAGTGCTCTTGAGAGCGCTGTATGAGGATTTTTAAAAACTGATAGTCACTAATGTCGCATGAAATGGATAAAGAGCAGGTCCTGCTATTTTTCCATCAATAACGAAATCCTGACAGGCGCGCATCTATTTGTGCGCAGGCAGCTGAGATATGCGCAGTACTACTGCGCAAAGCAAAAACCCCGATAATACACTTTTCTCTTCTGTGTCCTTTCCTGGGTGAAAATTCCCACAAGACGCATTATACCCTATATATCCATATCATACAACATCAATGGCTTCAAGATCACCAATTTTATTGTTAACTACAAGTAATATCAATTTAAGGTAAGAAAAGGTAATTTACCTGGATTAGGCATCTCGTACGATAACCCCAAAGCTTCCATATCAACAGAGGTGACGTGTTGAGTACCAATTCGCATACTATCTTGTTGCTGTCTAGCACTAACCGTAGCTCGTAGTTGTTGTCTAACGTCTCTTATGTCTGTTCTGACGTAATCATTAACGCCATTGTTATTAACGTTATTGCCTGTGAAAAAATACGCACAAATACGTCATCATTGAGTACACCTTCGACGTATCTTTTTTTCGGGTCAAAAGAAAAAACCACGAAGCAATATTGCCCAATGGGATATGATCAGACTGCAAAAAAATCACTCCTGTTGACTTCACCTACCCTTCAATAGCAAAGAACACCCCATGTTCAACACCGCCATTAATATTAAATACGTAAAAAGGAGATATAATATAAACATGAATGTATCAAGAACACATATGCTGTATATGTATAGCATCGACCAAAAAAAAAAACAACCGTGTGGCTATTTGCGCAATTGCGCATGTACTTTATACATGGTGCTGTATATGAAAACCTACATTTGTTAATTTTTCTAAAAGGATGTATAGGTGCAGGGTTGCTTTCAGGTATCTACTCCAATTCTCAGACGATGACTGTATATCATCATCCGAAAGGTTTTTTTCACTATACAAGGTTGGGCAATAAGTGCTTACAATGATGTGTATAACTAATATCTTTATAAAGGAATTTAGTGTTTTTTTTTCTCGCTTTATTTACTACCATACGAGTTAATTTCTTGGGGTCAAGTATTTATAATGTTTACCTACTTTACACAGTTTTAGGTTTGTTAAACCAATGTAGTATTAATTAGAATCCAACGTGGTGTTTCGTGCTTGGCCACGACTGGTGAGCGTTCGTTGTTTTGTGTACGATCTTCATGAGATAAGAACTTATAAGCGACAAAGATCTTATATACGTTTCTTTTGGGAAAATGAAAAATAATTTTTTGGTCCAAAAGAAATATCGGTAAATCAAGAATTTACACAATTTGTAACACTAAAGATGCACGTAGAAATGTCTACAAGCGTTTAAATCAACGAGGCCAGATTTTATTGAGGAACTTGTGCATGTTGGCAACACTGATCGTGAGTAGCGGTCACGATAACGTTGAAAGAATCAACAAGACGGGGGAAAAAAGAACACTACAACGATTATATTTTTACAAAAAATAATAAAAATTAAGAAGGGTTCACACTAAAACACATTATTCCCTTTTGGGAATTTATGGACTTCCAAATGTAGTTCTTTGGGAGATATTGAAAATCGGAGAAGAATCTGAAGTACAGAAAGGTATTGGAAATTTAAGAGATATTCTTCTTTCCGCATCTTCTCAAATTTCAAAGATTTTAATTGTACGCTATTTTGAGGAGATGAAATAAAGAGGAAGTTTGGTTTGGGACAATTTATTAATCAAAGGTCAAGTTATTTTGGAGATTTTTCAGATATGTCAGCTTCGGGATGCTGGGACATGGGAAGCAGGGTCGATTAGGGATTTTTCGTGAGTCAGGGGTCAAGGTGACAGAAAAATTCTTGAAATAGTTCTCCTCAATTTTCACACATTTCAAGATGAATTATATCAAGGAAGTGAGGACATGGGAGACAGTTTCGATGAAAGGTCTTTTGAGAGTCAGAGATCAAGTTGGTAGAAAAATTCTTGAAACAAAAGTTGTTGGGAATTGAATAAGGCTCACTTTGTCTCAAAGTATTTTTCATATCTTCTCAAATTCCATTGATTTTCAGGACAAATTACATCAAGGAAGTGAGGACATGGGAGACAGGGTCGATGAAAGGTCTTTTGAGAGTCAGAGATCAAGTTGGCAGAAAAATTCTTGAAACAAAAGTTGTTGGGAATTGAATAAGGCTCACTTTGTCTCAAAGTATTTTTCATATCTTCTCAAATTCCATTGATTTTCCGGTCAAATTACATCAAGGAAGTGAGGACATGGGAGACAGGGTCGATTAGGGATCTTTCGTGAGTCAGGGGTCAAGGTGACAGAAGAATTCTTGAAATAGTTCTCAATTTTCACACATTTCAAGATGAATTACATCAAGGAAGTGAGGACATGGGAGAAAGTTTCGATGAAAGGTCTTTTGTGAGTCAGAGATCAAGTTGACAGAAAAATTGAAGCAAAATTTATCTCGACATATTTTTCGTGTCTTCTCGAATTTCACATATTTCCAGGACAAATTAAATCAAGCATACGGAGACATGTGGGAAACAATTCTAATGAGATCTTTCATGAGTAAGGAGTCAAATTGATGAGAAAATTTTTGGAGCAAGTTGTTGGAAATCGACCAAGGTACATTTTTCGTATCTACATTTTTCTAGACATAGAAAATGAGAAACAATTGGAACAACTTGCGGACTAGAAGTCAACTTCAAGGTGAAGTTGTTGAAGCAAGAATAATTGGAAGATGACAAAAACACTGCTTGTTTGAACGTTTTGCACCTCCTGGGTTTTCATTTAGGCGAGTTGATCTAGTTGAGAGAAAATGAGAAGAAATTTCTGTTCTAAATTAAAAAGAACATTTATCTCATCTGATGAAATAATTTTTAGCCAAAGTGAAACAGAATTTTGAAATGTTGAGCTGTGACAATAAATTTTTTAGCTTGCGACATAATTGCTCTTGACACAAAACGTCAAAACGTCAAAATATTTTGAACCGACAAAATAATATGTTTTGCTTCAACATTTTGCACTTGACACAAAATGTCAAAACGTCAAAATATTTTGAACGGACAATTATATTTTTTGTTTCAACATTTCCTTTTTTTTCAAATTGGGGAAAAGGGGGCACAAAGACTTGAAGGAATCCGTGATTTTTCACGTCATCTGTGAAAACCAAGCATCCTAAATATGACTGTTTTACTCCCCTTCTTCACTCTACGATCGATCAACGTCGTACTACGAGGATACCTTAACAAGTCCACTACCCCGTCTGAAATTTCCATCATCGATGCGTGATTTCGAACTAGCTCACTCGTACACCAAGACGAAACCCACTGGACGCAACCTAAACGAAAAATACACAACATGCAAAATACCAAGCGATCATGCAAATAACACATCCCGAACACCACTACAAGCACCAACGCGGATACTCCGCCAACAGTATTTACAAGCACGTAAACATAAGTGAACATAAAAAAAGGTGACATGATGACATACATAAATGATCAAGAGGATCCATAAGGATAATAATAGAAATCCATAACATTTACACATCCCCCCCTCCTCTCGTTCGTTTCGATACACAATAAAGCGTTATTTTCAAAGCCACTAACACATCTAAAAATCGCCAGTGCTTGGAAAAAAATTACCGTTGTTAGTCGTACACCAACATCGCCAAATTCCCCCGTATTTCCCATTTTACACATAAAGCTCTTCCCTGTGCTAACTTCTCGAAGGCTCATAACAAAAGCAACACAACACACCCTTCCCTCCCTTAAAAATAACACACGATTTTCTCCATTAAAAAAGGTGCAATGATAAACCGCCATGTTAAATGAACAATGTCTCTTTTTCCACATGCAACATTTATACACAATACAAATACACCTAAAACCTAAACCCTCTTTTTTCCCTTAGGAGTAATTTTTTCGCAGTTTGGTCACATGACCATTGGTCATAGTGACTTACCACTAGAATGCGTAACTCGAGATCTATCCCCATACATTTGTAACGATTGTTCAGGGTAACAATAAGGAGAAGATTCGCCGTGATGCGGATACATGACGGGCGAATAAAGAGGAGGTGGATGCGGAGGAGTTTGGGAGGTATCCTTGAGATTGAGCGAATTGCCCATGTTCGAAGAATACGCTCGTAGGCAGTTGTTTCCTGAAATAAAGCACAAATTAATCATGTTCGGAAAAAAAAAGAAGAAAGCATAGTAAATTAATTACAATAATGCGAAAACTATTTTATATCTTGGACGCGAATTAATTAAATTTTCCAACAGTATTCTCACCCAAGTAATCATTCCCCTTCCCTTCACCTTGGTTTATAACGTGCTCGTTTAAGGTGCTAAAATTGGAATTTCATTTTCCATTCGAATCCCTAAATCGACCTTTTTTCATGTAACGCTTTCCAGCCAACCTGTTTTTTTTACACAGACTATACACCCTGAGATCACAGATCTTCAACACATCGTTCATTCTCACATTTCCGAATTCTTTCACTAATTCCATAAAACCTCACGATATTTTTATTATTAATACAACATTAAAAATACAATTTACATATCTTAAAATAAATGTCAAAACGACCAAAAAGTCGTATCTTGGTGTTTTCCCAATTCTCAAAACACCAATTCGCGAGTAATCAGCGCTCGTTGATGAACTAATCAACCCCTCCCTTCATTGGACATCTCGTTGAAGCCACCGAAGCTCTTCAGTGTTACCTAAACTGCGAACGTGAAAATTGTCATGATAATTGAAGTCACTTCTCTTCTTGCGAGTTTCATTTCTTGCTGCCAACGACGTCGAAGGTCTTTAGTGAGACCAATAATATTAAAATAACCAACATATGTGCATCAACGAAATTACAAAGTGGTGCGACATATATTATTTAAGGCTATACTTCACAGTCTTATCAGTGTTTACATTTTGTGAGCAATTTTTGGTCTGAGGTACCTCACTTTACTCCGGTTTTTCTCCGGAAATATTGCATCGATTTCGTTAATTTATTTTTTAAACGAGAGGTAATCCACTCGAGAGTGCGGCATAATAGTTCTTTTTTCGATTTATGGAGTGACAAGTGAGTAATATCAGAATTAGTGCGATTGAACTAGTACGCGTTATCTAAAGCGCACTTCTATGGTAATTTTAAACGGATTCGTAAAAAAAAATTCAAAAAAATTGAAGATTTACGAAGAAAAACCGGAGTAAAGTTTAGACAGGAGCGGGTCGGGGACATAAGTTTGACCAAATTCGTTCTTTTCGTGCGATGCGTTAAATGCACGAATGAGAGGAACTTTGATCAAATCATTACGGTCGTTTTCACTGTGAAGTATAGCCTTAATAATTTGTGACCAAGCAAAAGTATAAATACCGAATCTTCGTCGGTAAATTTCACTAATTTCTTCGTTGCAATTTTTTGCAATTTTATATGCAACAAAGCTACACTTATCTTTATTAACACTTTGCCTACAGAAATAACTACTTTTCATCACGTTTTATTAGTTCTACAATTTAATTACATCTAAATAAAATAATTATAAAATATGAATACGATATAAAACTCGAAATAAAAAATCTTCTGAATTGTAAAATAATGAAAATACGAGATCGCGAATTCGAAATAAAAAATTAACAAATGAAATTTGTTAAATATAAAAATATATAAAAATTTCACAAGAACGCGCAGTGTCATCGAAGGAATAAACAAATACATAACTATTTTTAAATATTCTATACCCAACGAAAGACTTGAGAGAGATCGATCAACGTACCTTATATTAAAAAAACCCTAAACCGATAAAAAAAAGGCCATGAAAACTATATAATCATGCCAAAAAAATTCATACGAAAAAAAATCTACTTAAGTAATTTCCTTAAAATATGCGGATTTAAACGGAGAAAAAAACAAACGAAAACTCAACCAAGACAGAAGAAATTCGAGGCGATGAGGGGGAAAATGTCGTCGAAAATCGTTCCATTACAAATACATACCGTCAGTGATCAGTGTGATCATGATGGAGATAGGCAAAGGGGGGGATTCATTCCACACCCACTTTCCCATTAATACTATCGGAACCTGTAATCAATTACAATGTTGCCAAATCAATGGCAGCCAAAAGACTTGATACCAAATCGATAATTCGACCACTTTATCACAATCCCCACTCCATCACCTCAATATAGGTAACCTCATCTTAAATGAGGAATAATCACAACATCCCGAACGGGATAAATATCGTGGTAACTATCCACAATAAAGCTGAAAAAGGAACAAACGAGAAAAAAAACGAAAAAAATGAGCTCCCGCATTTCACTCGATTTAAATGCGAATTCATAATGACTCGAAAAATCTTCTCCTTACGTTAATAATATTTAGAATAAATGAAAAAAAATGAAAGTTCAAGTTATAAAATGTACATAAGTCTCAAATACGATTTTCGAATTGAAAATTCCTCTGGAAAAAAATCCAACGCTAAAAACTAATAATATCAAAATTATACTTAATCCGCTAAAAATGAAAATATACAATGGAGAAACAGCCTCGCTGACAATGAACGAAACAGACTCCCTTAATCGCTTTTATCGTGCGATAAAATAAAAAATTTTTAAATGTACATAAATCTCGAATACGATTTTCGAATTGAAAATTCCTCTGGAAAAAAATCCAACGCTAAAAAACTAATAATATCAAAATTATACTTAATCCGCTAAAAATGAAAATATACAATGGAGAAACAGCCTCCCTTAGTCGCTTTAATCGTGCGATAAAATAAAAAATTTTTAAATGTACATAAATCTCGAATACGATTTTCGAATTGAAAATTCCTCTGGAAAAAAATCCAACGCTAAAAAACTAATAATATCAAAATTGTACTTAATCCGCTAAAAATAAAAATATACAATGGAGAAATAGCCTCGCTGAAAATGAACGAAACACCCTTCCTTAGTCGCTTTAATCATGCGATAAAATTAAAAATAGGAATTCATTAAAATAATAAATAGCACCTAGGCTAATCTTTGATTTAGACGAGCCGTGCTGGTAAATCTGACAACATCGCAATTTGATATTCAATTTAAAATCAACTTCCTTGCATATTTATGAGAAAAACTCTCGAAGTAAGAAATATTCAACGTAGAAAAAGCAACGTTTTTCGTTACAATAATTTTTTTGTAACTAGTAAAATTTCACCTCAATTTTGTAATATTGGCAACATTGCAGAAAGCAGTTTACCATTAGTCATATTACGAGACTAGGGGCAATTTTAGGAAAACTTTCGAATAAATATGGTTTAAAATTGAAAAAGAATCATTTCTTATAAAAACAATTTTTTTTGCACTTGCTCAAATTTCGCAATAATTTCCTTTTTTCTCCAATTGGAGTGAAATTCTGGAAAAATTTGAACAACCACAAAAAAGATTTCGGAATAAAAAACATTCTTCGATCATTCCAACAAATTTTATTGCAAAAGTTTTCATCCAATGTTGTCTCGGGTCTCATCAAGTCTCGAAAAATCCTCAATTACGAAATTTCGCTCACGATTGCAAAAATATATATAACAAAATATTCGTATATTCGACAAAAATACAAAAAAATTATAGGAAAAAATGCTCCTATTTTAATTTCTAATAACTTCCGTTTTCAAAAATTTTCACCGAAGTAGCTTCAAGCCTCTCAAAATACCCCCTCCCCTCCTCTTACATACACAATTCCACGAGCGATACAAACAACAGAGCAAAACTAAGGCAAACACCGAAAAGATACAAAAAAATCGCTCAAACAGAAAACGTTGCTTATTCAATTTCCAACAACTTTTGTCTAGAAAATTTCTCATAAAAATCAACAACAAGGCGAAGAGAGGACAAAACGTGCAAAGGCCACTTTCACCTCGACGTTGTCAGATATACGATCCTTAGAATAACCACGATACAACAAACTCACGAGGTACACCTCTTGATATAAATCTGAAAATGGATTTAAAAAATACTTCCTCAACCTCAAGCTGGTTTCCTGAACCACTTGAACCACAAAACATGACACCAAAACTCATCTCGTGGAAGCTCATAAATGACGAAACCATCAAACACTTCTCAACATTACTAACCATATTGTCAACGCACTCGTCGGATCTTCGAATCCGAATTAACCAAAATCGACGAATATCACACTAATATTCTACGAAATTACTCGCATCAGTGTTAATATCTACAGCGCTATATTAATTTCATTCAAGCAACTCGTTTAGTTAATGAATAGGAAAATGAAAAAAAAAATACTTCAGCGATACTCTAAAAACTTAATACTATCGAAAGAAAAACTCGATTTGTAAAAATGAAAAAAAAAATCGAAAAACATGCAAATACGCCTAATACGCAGCTTTTTCCGCATAATACCTTCCACCAAGATAAAAAAAAAATTGAAAAAATGAAAAAAAACCATGCCATTTTATATACAAAAATTACAATTTCTAAAAGTCTGCGTATTAGCTTCTTTTTCGACAGGGAAAAGAATGAATAGATTTACACGAAAGATAACGCGCCGATAACTACAGTCGGGAAAAGGGGTTTTAAAATACTAAAAACCGCACTAGTCTACGGCACTACTCTTGGTTATTATTTCCGTAATTGTAATAGTAATTGTAATAATAGTAATAATAATCGTAATTGTAAATGTGATCGTAACTGGAATCGTAATTGGAATAGCCGGAATATTGGTAACTCGGGTAATTACCTGTGGCGACCTGTGCAGAAGGCATGTTGGAACTACCAGGCATGCTCATCGTGCGCTGCAGGCTGAATCGCTGCGAGGTCGCAGCCGCATAGCTGGTCGCGGTCGTCGGCGAGATATCGGCCGGAAACGGAGACTGGCGGGGACCCGGACTCGTCATACCGCGTACTTGAGATAACTGCGGCGACTGCGCTTGCTGAGATTTCTGCGGCTGCTGCTGGGCGAACATCGTCGCTCGATTGCCCGCATATACTGCGCCCTGTTTTTGGGGGCAAATTGCCTACATAAAAATCCGTATCTACGAATAAACTTGACTGCTGTACCGATGGGCTTGAAGATGGTGCTGATTAAGCAACACAATCCCCTAAACATCGCTGAACATTTCATGTCGCAATACCTCTCAAGAACAATCGTCAATAGTTGTGACGTTTCTTATATTCATTATTGCCACGACTACGCTAAAACTGCCACTTACCGATAATCTAGCATCGAGCATAGGATTCTGTTGCTGTTGCAGACTTATCCTATTATTAACCATTTGCTGCTGTTGCTGTTGCGGCGTCCAATTACTTTGCTGTTGCATTTGCGACTGCGCGCCAGACGACATAGCCGGCGAACCGGTGAAATTGGTTTGCGACTGAGATAACAATTGCGTCGTTAGAGGGCTCGAATCAGCCGTAATGTGGCCATTACCGTTCCTAGTCATTACCTGCGACACTCTAGGACTGAGCTGCGGTTGGAATGGAGAAAGACCAGAAGGCGATAATCGAGCACCTTGCGATTGCGCCACTGTCTGTTGGTTATTAGCACCAGTGAAACTGCGCGCAAATAAATGAATTAGAACACATGGTAGTTTGGCCGGTACACGTGAAACACCACGTGGACTTACTTCAAATTCGAGAAAGATTGCTGTTGGTGGTTTGTACTGAGAGGCGAATACGGCGACGAAAGCGACGACGGTGGTTGACGTTGAGGCGGTGAGATCTGCGAAGAGGTTAACAAAGCATTGTTGTAGATCGCATTTGTACCTCCGGGGCTTAGCTGCTGGGTGTTCGAAGCCTCAGAAGTTAGACTCGTTGAGCTCTGCGGATCATAATTTCAATAAATGTTACAAATCGCACCATGATCATATTGAGAAATGAACGGGTCGGTAAATGAAGACAGTGCAACTCCATTCATTTCCAAAAAAAATTTCTTTTACTAGTTTTTAATTTTATAAAACCACGAAATCGACCATATTCGATTAAATCGACATAATCGATTAGATCGAATATCCGCGAAATCGATTTTTTCGATTTATTTGGCAAAATTTACATATCTTTTATTCATAATGAATTATATCAACTCGTGATTACCACAAAATCTGACTGTCAAGAAATCGATTTTTAAATGAATATTCCAAAGATTTTGATCAATTTTTACAACCTATCGATTTCTTAATATTTTGCTTATTTCAAACATATTGATTTTTATCCACTTTTATCGATATCACAAATTTTTTTAAATTTTGTAAAATCGATTTTTCAGTGATTATTCTAAATACTGAATTCTTAATTTTCATCAATTTTGACAAACAGATTTTTTTTTCATTTTGCCGAGTAAATTTTTTTAGTGATTATTCTAAATTTCTAAATTTCAGATTCTCGATTTTCATCAATTTTGATTAACAAAATTATTTTTTTAAATTTTGCAATCAATTTTTTAGTGATTTTCTAAAATTTAAATTTTTAATTTTAATCAATTTTGACAAACAATTCTTTTAAAATTTTGCAATCAATTTTTTTGTGATTTTCTAAATTTCAAATTCTTAATTTTCACCAATTTCGACAAACAAAACAATTTTTTTTTTAATTTTGCATTGATTTTTTGAGATTTTCTACATTTCAAATTCTCAATTTTCTCAATTTTGACAAATAAAACAATTTTTTTAAATTTTGCATTGATTTTTTGAGATTTTCTACATCAATTTTCATCAATTTTGACAAATAAAACAATTTTTTTTTTAAATTTTGCAATCAATTTTTTAGTGAATTTCTAAATTTCAAATTCTCAATTTTCTCAATTTTGACAAATGAAACAATTCTTTTTTAATTTTGCATTGATTTTTTGAGATTTTCTACATTTTAAATTCTCAATTTTCATCAATTTTGACAAATAAAACAATTTTTTTTAATTTTGCAATCAATTTTTTAGTGAATTTCTAAATTTCAAACCAATTTCGACAAACAACAATTTTTTTTAAATTATGCATCAGTTTTTTGCGATTTTCTGCATTTCAAATTCTCAATTATTATCAATTTTGACAAACAAAATCGATTTTTTTTAATTTTACAAAGTCGATGTTCTAACCAATATTTCAAATTTTAAAAATCTCGATTTTCGCAATTTCCCCAAGCAAAATCAATTTTCTCAGTAAATCACGGTTTTAAGGCGGATTTAAAAATTTGAAAAGTTCCATTCAATAAAAATTCCAACATAGTTATTGGTATAAAAATAATTTAAAATTATTTAAGGATGAAATTATTCAAGAAATATTAACAAATGATGAAGTAATTAAATAATATCAATTTCTCAAAATATCTTCCGTCACATCGTACACATGTCATCTCACCAGCATCATCACATTTATCCCCTCCCTCGAGCCAATTCATCCGGAATCATTTCCAATCACACGATAAACATGATAAAATCGTACTCACCGTCAACGAGACATTAGGTGGGAAGGAGTTATTCAGCAACGAATCGATATTCTGCAGACTCGTAGACACCTGACTATTGGCGGCCGCATTCGACGGTACAATTCGTTGATTTTGTTGCTGAGTCAGCAAACGTTTCTGCTGCTGCGCCAGGAACTGTTTTCTTTGCTGAGGCTACCATCAAAACACCGAATTACAAATCGACCCTTGGACCATGCACGATCCTCAACTGATACGTACCTGCATCGCATACGACCCAGTCGACGTTGTGGCGACGTACTGCGGCGTTATTTGCTGATTAGACAACTGACCGGCATTTTGGTGGATTTGTAAACGAGTAGGGCGTTGTTGATACATCGGCGGCGGCGGAAATTGTTGCCCTTGTTGGT
>QBDW01006104.1:0-56796 GCA_003261595.1 Maconellicoccus hirsutus | reverse complement strand
CGTCGATTCAGTAAAATGAGACATATTTCGCGAAAATCCGCCGGTTAGAACGGCGGTAATGAAGTAATTTCGTTTTTGCATGTGTTGGAAGAGTTGCATACCCGAATGCGCGTAGGCAGAGATATACGTAATTTACGTAATTGCTTCATTACGGCGGTTCTAACCGGCGGATTTTCGCGAAATATGTCTCATATTACTAAATCGACGTCGCTGATCACGATAATCGCATCAAAAACATACCATCGCTTACTCATTTTAATGGTTACGTTGCAGGACAGTGCACATTTCTGGAATACCAAATCCAAATTCCAATTGTGGGGTGCGATGCGTCAAATCATACTTTATCGACCCTGCGGAATCGATTACAACCCTTGGTTTTGTTCCATCATGATTGGTATTTTCCATTTCGTTACGATTCTAAGTTCTTTCGATACGATTGGTACGTGGTCCTCAACGTTTGTATGATATTTTCAGTTCATTTGACCTTACTTTTTACATTTTATTCCACTAAATAAATTTGTTTTTAAAAATTTTAAAAATGAATATATTTAAAAATGAAAACAATATACTGTACGAATACTTTCCATTGCGATTCAATAAAATACACGCACACATTACAACATGTATAAAACGTTATATACATACACACGTACATGTACAGAGTATAGTAAAGGTACAAAGTGATAATTCAAGCAATCCATAGTACAAACAAAAACACCGAAACCGTTTCGAAAACTCAGGTAGTGTTCACTGAAATTTTAGGCTTTGCAATCAGCAAAAAAAACTGCATGCTATTTTGAACCCCCAATTTGAAATTTTCGCTGAACGAACACGACTTCGGTTTGGCAAGATAAACGCTGCTAAATTAACACTTCCGAACAGCGACAAAAATTTACATTTCATTTAAGTTCGTCTACGTAACAAAACGGAAGAAAAATCCTTCATTTCAGCGTAATTTCTCCGAGATACCTACGCGTTAAAAATACACATAATTAGCATATCAATAATTTAACCACGTGCGATAAACATAACACTTAACGATGTCAGCGAAATTTATCGTTAACACAACGAATAAAAAACATGCAATTAAGTAGTCCAACGTAATTGGTCCATAACAGATGATTATTTTATCACTTCTCAAGGTTTACTCATCCGACAAATACGAAATAGTTCTTTACCTTACAAGTTGTCTTTTTTGCTATCAACATGAAAAGCTACATTTGTTTGATTTTTATTTACGCGTTTTTCATTTCATTGGTAAATCCCGCCAATGCTAAACCGCTCGATCAAACGACTCCGCAAGATACGAACCAACAGCAACCAGCCATAGAAGATCCACCACAAGATATTTCGATTCAGCCCAGAATCCTCAAGTCAAGCATTATCGTATGTCCACCTGGCAAAACGAAGGTGGGTAATAGCTGCGTATGCCCTTCATTTTCCACTAATATCGGAGGATCTTGCTTTTAAAATTTAAAAATCGAAATCGATTCATTATTGAGGCCTTGTTTCGATTCTTAACCAATTTCATGTAGCGATCGTACAATTTCCAAATAAAATTTCTTCATTGTTGTACTTTTCTTCTTGTTTCCACAATGCCTTCGAATACTCTGTGAATGAATTTATCAAAATTTAATACAACTTGCTAACGTATTCAATACGTACAAACATCTTACTTCGAAAACAAGTCGAAAAATTATTTACACATCACGCAAATCCCAGCATCACTAGCGCAAGCTTGATGACTCCAATTGCCGCAATTCACGCATCGTATCCAAATCTACAAAACCACCACATCAATTACTCGATCAAACACTCAGGTAAATATTCAACAAAACACTCACTTCGTTTGTTCCACATCCACTGCAATATCTTTCTTCAGCTTTAGAAGCACGATCATCATCGGTATCTGGTACTTGATCGACATCCGAATGACAAGACGTAGATGAACCAACATCATCGGCTGAGGTACTTCTAGCATGACTCGCCTTACGAATTTGTTCACATTTGGATTCATCGGCATCTGTGGTTGATACATCATCGGCGCAACTAATAAACTTGGCTTCTTCCACCGAACCATCTTCGTCACAGGACCCATTCGCAACCGCATCTACTTCATATACATCACTTTTCCTCGGCATCACGTGTACCATCGAAGTACCAGCATTATCTACGGCAAACTTCCTCTCTTGAAGGAACTCAATAAGCGTGGAGCTTAGATTAATACTCGGCGCGATTTGCGCAGACTCTGATACATCTTTATTAACATCATGATGAGATCGTCTCCTACTAATCGTGATTTTCCTTCCAATACGGCTTTCATTCCTCTTAAGAAATCCTCGCAGCCAATCGTCACCCGGAACACCATCTTTGAATCTTTCACATTGCCTGTCTACAAAAGAACTCTTGTTAACATATGTATAATCTAATTTCCCACAACATCAACAAACTTACCCATGCTTTCTAGGTAATATTTCACCAACATTTTGATTTCATTCGAAGTAAGAGCGAAACCGTAATCGGCGCATGCAGCCAGTGAACCAGCTAATTCTTCTTCTTCCGCACTCGTTAATGCTGTTGGTCCACCGAAAGGTCGATCGTGTTTATGGTGCATTTTATTATGCAATGTACTAGATGGAATTTGATACTTGATTGAAGCTTTTCTAATCGTACTACTGCCATTTGCTATTTCCGTTAAAGCTTTGACCAGCGTTTCATCTGTGTAATCTCTATATTGCCGGTCGGTCTTTCGTTTATATGTTCGTACCATGATCTACGATAATACATAAAATGTAACACGAGAGTATTCAAATTCGCCCCTAATAATACAATGTCACCTGAGGCAAACGTGAAAGAGAAATAATTTCCTTTAAGAACGCAAATGGATTATGTAATGTAGTACTTACCACTGTACACCTCTAATATCATTACTAACGCGAAAATTCACGACAAAACATGATTAAATTCATTAAAATTAGCATAAAACCAGGATCAAAATTTTTAAGAAATATTTTCATCGATTTTGCCGCTGAAAGTACCTGGATTCTGTTGTGTTGGTCACCCGAACGTTGCATTTCTGCTTAGTTGCAAATTACGTCACTAGAGAGCGCTAATTACTTAATCAATATTTAATCCAAAATTGCTCCGTTTTTTCTTTTTAATAATTTTAATCGAAAATTAAGAAATATTACGAATTAACATGATAAAAACGTTGAAAAAATTCGCAAAAAAATTTATTAAAAAAAAGGAATTACAAAGCATGCGTCGCAACTCAATATGAGCTGATTATGGCACATTTAATCTAACTTTAAAAATATTTATCAAACACGCGTCATTCAGTTTGCGATAATTTTCAATTTTAATTCGTTAACTTATCACTTTTTATCACACGAAATATCAAAGCAGCGATATATAAATTTAAATAACAAAAAAATAATCATAAAATATAGCAAAAAAACGCACACATAAACGTTACATTGAATGCATAGTTCTTAATTATTACAAAAAAAATAATAAACAAAAACTTAGTTTCGTTTCGACTAGCACTTTAAAATATGTAATTTTTAACGATCGTCTTTCATAAAAATTCGTAATTTAGATAAAATTCAAATTTCAAAATGAATTGAAATTGGCGTTTGAATAATTACTCCTACCATAAGCGTATTATGCGATTAGTGATGTTAATTTTTTATCATCATTATTTACAAACGAACGAATTCCCATAAAATAAACATAATAATGAAAGTTAATATTCTTATCACAGCCGAAAATAATATACATTATGCAACAAAAATACACAGTAGAAAAATTCGCAGTAAAAA
This sequence comes from Maconellicoccus hirsutus, assembly GCA_003261595.1. Lineage (NCBI taxonomy): Eukaryota > Metazoa > Arthropoda > Insecta > Hemiptera > Pseudococcidae > Maconellicoccus > Maconellicoccus hirsutus. The sequence goes on along the minus strand of QBDW01006104.1, from coordinate 52,975 downwards.
AAATTCGTAGCAAAAATTAAAACGACGATAAATACTAATTTTTGAAAACTCCGATCAATGGGAACAAAAATTACGTAAAAATAAGGCAAACAATTAAAACGATAAATATAAATTTAAAAAAATTTCAAGCAAACGGGAACACAAAAACTAAAAAAATCCGGCAAAATCCACAAAAGATAAAATAGGTCCTGAAGCTCTAACAATAATGAACACAGCGGACGAATTTTCAAGGTCATTATGCTGTGAACACAATATAAAAATAACATGTCAAGGTCACATCGTCAGAATTGAAAAAAATTCAAGGTCATGAATCACAACGGTATGAACACAAACACAAAAAATACTTCAGGGTGACAAGAACCTTCCAACGTTTTCATTTTCCAGTCGTCTAAAACAAACGAATTTGTTCAAGGTCAAAGGTTAACAAAATGAGCGAAATGTCTCAAATGAAACACTTTTGCTCAATTTCAACAGGCAAAAATTAAAACTTTTCAAGTCATGGGTCGAGAAATATTTCAAGTCGCTAGCACCAGGCGAACTTAAGTCATAAACAAACACGCCACTGTTCAATGTCATAAAATAAAAAGATCTAAACAAAAGGCAATATCGCCGGACCAAGATCCACGACAAAGATCATTGAAGGCGGTTGAAAATATACAAGGTCAAAGAACAAAAAGTAGGCGTATTCAAGGTAAACAAAAAAAGACCAAGGTCACGAGAATGAACCCCTCAGAAGAACCTATCCTGCTCCAACGTCGACGTCCGAGCATGTCCATTGAGTAAACTATGACTATTCCTTTTAATGGTAGCGGTTTCGTAATCGTTCGATGGAACCTTCGGATACTTCAGAGAGCCATTCAGAGGGGTCGTTGTTTTGGAAAAAGATGGCGTCCGTTTTGGCGTATGTATCTCTTTCAGAGGCACCGTCACGTAGGGATTTTGCTTAGAAATATAATGCGGACTGCTTGGCAACGAGGTCTTGTTTTTCTTCATCCAGTAGTAGCAGATACCGCTGGAAACGCATAGACCCGCTATGAAGGCCAATAGCAAGAACATAATCAAGGTGAATGTAGAAGGAGGCTCGCCATGTTGGCCACTTTGGACTCCTAAGGCGTTTGAAATATCTGCAAAAGGAAGTTATCGTGGTATATAACAGAGAGAACGCTGAAGAGAGGTGACAGCGAGTGTAACGTACCATTTGATTCTTCGTCGCATGATTTGGTCTCTTTGTCGGGACCTTGACACATGTTACTGTTTGGATTGGATACGGTACATTTACGAGTCCTGAATTGCTGATTGAAGTCATCGCATTCCGACCACGAAGACCACCCTGACCATCCTTTCGCTGCAATATCACCAATAAAATAAGAACAAGGTGTCAAGTACCAGCGTAACCTAGACAAGGGCACGTACTTGGGCAAGGAGGCATCTCACAGCGTTCCTGGCTGATGGAAGATCCTTCGCAATTACTACTCTCCATAGAGCGATTGCCGCTGGAAAGACAAACCCTGGATCTTTGCTTGATACCAACGCCGCAGGTAACGGAACAACTCGACCAATCAGTCCAACAACTCCATTCGCCTACGAAATGCAGAAATAACGTGAATCCTGAACCGCGAATGGATACTTCTAGCATCGTCGACACTTACCTTTGCAAGGCTGCGTATTACAAGGTCTGGTTTGCCTCGACGGTCCGATACAATCTTCGTTTCTCATCTCACAATTCCTCGTTTTATACTGTGAACCTCCGTCGCATTCCGCAGAACATGCAGACCACGGTGACCATTCGGACCACGAATCATCCGGGTCAGATCGACCTGTCAAAAAGCACCGTTAATCGTGCCCCGAGAACTTTGCTTGGTACCGGAAAACCTACCAGCTCTAAAGCACATCCCATCAGCTTGGCAAATCCTCTCTTCTTCCTTGGCCAAGGCGATCTTAATAAGCGCGTTGTCACTAACAGGAGCACGACACAAGAATCTGAACCTCTTCTCCGTACCGTTCTGCATCGCTTGCCAAGGAGTCCATCCAGACAACCTCTTCACCTCCGGACACGGCACATCGTTGCAAATCTCATAATCGACGTTGCACCCCTGACAATCCAGCCCGCCTGGTTTCTGCGGCGGCGGATTATCGCATTTCCTCGTCCTGATACGATACCCTCCGCCGCACTTCGCCGAGCACTCGCTCCACAAACTCCACGGGCCCCATCGACCGTCGCGATCCGGTAAACTTGGCTCTAAACAACAAACCCTCTGAGATCCGAACCACCGCAGGATGATACGAGGCGAAGTACATACCTGGACATGGCGGATTACCGATGCAATAAATCTCCTGCGTATCTGGCCCCACACATACTCGACCTCCGAATGCCGGAGCCGGATTGCTACACGTCCGTTTACGCGTCTTCACCGCGGTGCCGCAACTTTGCGAACAAGCCGACCACTCCGACCAATTCGTCCATTCGCCATGTTGCGTGCAATTGGTCACCTACAATTTAATAATTTTACATAAGTTCGCTCCCGATCGATATAGATATCAAGGCCGAGCCTACCTGGATGGAGACGCCTTCGCATCCGGCGCCGCCATTTTTCGGCGGAGGATTATTGCACTGTCGACTGGCGCACATGCATTGATCGACGGCTTCGTTTGAACCCCCCGCTTGGTTGCAAGGGCTCCACGACGACCATTCGGACCATCCTCCAGGTACTGTAACATGATTGAGAAAACATTCGTAATTCTTAGTAGTACGATGAAGTGAGGAAGGTGGGGGGGGGATAGAATAACACAAAACGCTACCCCAACCACCCTCCCCGCTCTCCTAAACAACTCGTAATAATTTCTTCCTATTGAAATACAGTGTGCACAACTTACAACTAATTTACTACGAATCATCCGACGATTTTAACGATCTCATAAATGTTTATAATTTGTATAATTACTACAACCTTTAATGCTTCAATCAAACATCGATTTTCGCATAATTTCAAAAAACGTAGCAGTAAGTAGTGCACTCATAATTGGCATTACTTCAAATTTACCCTCGTGTATCACCCGAAATTCGTCCTCAACGCGAATAACTTTCATAAATTAACTAGCAGAGAATTATAGAAAAAAAACACCACAAAGCTTATTAATTAATATTGCGGAGAGGGGGGAGGTGGTTTTTGATTGCATAAACTAAACTCCTGTGGGGACATTAGACACACTAGGGACGAGAAAGGGTTAAAATTTTCCAAGACTCAAATACTCAGTGCCTACTACAAAACCTAATTTTTTTTCATCTTTCCCCTCCCCTTCAACTTGTTTATTCAATTTTTTTTTTAAATAACAGAATAGACATCTATGGAATAAAAACTGCAAGAATACTTTCAACCGCCATTTTGGATTAAACTAATTTCATGTTTGAATATACATAAAAACAAATGGCTGAAGGAATTTTCTGGGAGGGAGGGGAGGGAAGGGGAGACGTGGCAGTTGAAAAATGAACATTTTTAAGAAATTATGAACACTCTTCATTTATCGTAATTCACCAAAGCTCCGTTTTAAAGGTAAATTTCAAACATAAAGATGGCGCAGGGGAAAAAGGGGAGGGGGATCGAACACAGAAATTGTGAATTTATCAAAGTGAGGGAGTTTGAATCAAAAAATGTTCCATTTAAAAGACGTTGAGGATGCTATGAGCTGTCTTCTTGTTTGAGCAGTTTTTCAATTCAAAGGTCAGGTAAACAGCTATGATGATTTTAAAGGCAGAGGGGTGGGGGGTGGGTCTTCTAAAATTGAAAAAATTCAAACGGATAATTTTTCAGATTGGACTACAAATTTTAGAAGCTAAAAATAGCCTAGTTTTCGATATCTACCACGGATTCATTGAAAATTATACCAATTACGAGTGCACAACTTACAAACTAATTTTTGAAAATGCAAAAATTACAAAAATTACACCAATTAAAGATAATTACTCGTCATTTCGGTCATAATTAGAATAAGATCACGATTCAAACTTTCGTAGTAGTAAGTTGCGCACTCGTTATTAATATCACATCAAATGTACTCTCGTTCATCTTCTAAAATGCGCTTTCGATGCGAATTATTCTCTTTTTATTCGTGATAAATCCTTAGAATACGATTTCTCAGCCAAACTTGAAATATCGAGATAACAGATCGTGGAAGGGGGGAGGGGTGACCACAGAAATTGAGAATTTATGAGATTACGAAGACTGGAATTGAAAAATTAATCAAATAAAAGTTGTTGGCGACGTTATCAGCTGTCTTTTTTGTTTGAATAATTTTCCAATTCAACGATTGGATAACGAGTTATAACAAATTTAAAAACAAAGGGGTGGGGGTGGATCCTCAAAAACGGAAAAACCAAAGAGCTGTTTTTCCAAATTGGTTATACATTAGAGGAAGCTAAAAAAACATAGTTTTCAATGTTTACTACGAACACAGCGGAAAGTACACCAATTATGGGTGCACAACTTACAATCACTCTTTAAAAATGGAAAACTATAGAAATCATACTAATTAAAAATAATCATTCGTATTTTTCGTAATTGCTGGAATCAGCTCATGATTCGAAATCACGTACTGTAACTTGTAAGTTGTGCACCCATAATGGCAAACACGTGGTTTATCATTCCTCTGGCTTTTCAACGTTTGTGAATCGATCATACTATTTGACTCCAGCTCTCCACATACCTGGATGATTGAAGGTCGGGCAACTGTTGATATTCTGATGCCAATACGTCGTCAACGGATTCTTATCAGGGGCCGGGGTGCATTTATCTTTGAGCTCGTTCCATCCGCAATACGGATCCATGGCGTCCATACACGCTTGCTTGGTTTTATGACGTTTACAATGCTGTCCAGGCAACCGAATCACTTCGTGTTTCGTGCCAATATACAAAGATTCCTGTAAAACTCAACGGTTACTTTACCACATACACAACACCCACGACCACGACTTACCGTCTGTTTATGGAAATACATCGATAATATTTTATCAGCCGGATTCGACAACGGTTTCCATATTTCCAAGACGCACGTGCGCATCGTAAACGGCAACACTGAGATTTTCTTTATTAGATTAGCCTCGGTTGACACGTACATTATGTGCATTTCCCTGCGTTTGAAAATTCTCATCGTGAATAATCACTATAGAAAGGGGTAGAAGAGGGAGCAAAACGTACCTATGTCCTTTGGTCGATATCACGTCAACGGCGATATGAACGATGGTCTCCAATTGACTGTGATACAGCGGAACTTGCGTAACCGGTTGAACCGCGTTGTCCATTAATTGATATTTGAACGAATCCATTAAATATCGAGAATCGACGTTACGACATTGTTTCGGCGACGACGACGTGCGTTTCTCCCAAGCCGAGTTTATGGTCTCCTGGTGCTTGTACGGGCCTTCGAACGCCGCGTATATGGCTGTCACATTAAAAGCGCATACCGCCGAACCCGGGATGCTGTTTCTGGTTTACGAGAGGAGAAAAATATGCGAGATGTAGAAGGTGCGAGTAGTTATGAAGAATCAAACGTTCGTCAAAAATGGCGGGAGACTGATTGGAGAAATTTTTCGCAGAAAAACGTCGTTTTGTAGACGAGGTTGATGAGCGTTTTCAAGATGAATTTAATGAGATGCTGTCAAACCGGAATTACCTTTTATTTCATGTAAGACAAATTATTCAAATTTTCAAGCAATTATACAGACATTTTGGACGATTTGTTTTACATATGATGAAATTTGAATGATCCATGAGATTCGCCGAGTTCGAAGAATCGTTCATATCGCGAACGACTTATACCACGGAATTCGTTGATGATGAAAGATTCGAAAAATATCACATATGATTCTTCAATCGCGAATATCAATCCAAAAAGCAAATTCATCATTGGAAAATCATTCGCTCAAATAATAAATAATCGTTCGCGAACGATTCACATAAAACTAGAATTTGTCGTTCGTGAATTGTTTTACCAAAAAATAGAATAGGGCATTCACAAAAGATTCGTTAATACTTACCAATCACCGTTCGAGAACGATTTGTTCAAAATTACGATTCATCATTCGCGAACGATCAGCTGTAAATTGTGATTTATCATTTTCGAACGATTCATTCAAAATTAAAATTTGTCGTGTAACAATAATTTTTTCAAAAATAGAAATTTTATTTCGCGAACGATTTGTTCAAAATTACGGCTCATCGTTCCTGAACGTTTAGCTCGTAGTAACGATTTGTCGTTCTTGAACAATTCCTTGAAAAATGAAATTTATTCAGAAATCAGTAATTTCGTTCGCGACCGATTCTTTTTAAGTGATAAATCATCGTTTTCGAACGACTCATTCAAAATTAAAATTCGTCGAGTGCAAATAATTTTTCCAAAAAAAGAAATTTTATTTCGCGAACGATTTTTTCAAAATTACGGCTCATCGTTCGTGAACGGTTGGCTCGTAATAACGATTTGTCGTTCTTGAACAATTCCTTCAAAAATTAAATTTATCCCATGCAAATAATTTATTCAAAAATCAGTAATTTCGTTCGCGACAGATTCTTTTTAAGTGATAAATCATCGTTTTCGAAAGACTCATTCAAAATTAAAATTTGTCGTGTTCAAATGATTTTTCCAAAAATGGAAATTTTATTTCGCGAACGATTTGTTCAAAATTACGGCTCATCGTTCGTGAACGATTGGCTCGTAATAACGATTTGTCGTTCATGAACAAATCATTCTAAAATTAAATTTATCCCATGCAAATAATTTATTTAAAAATCAGTAATTTCGTTCGCGACCGATTCTTTTTAAATAATGAATCATCGTTTGCGAACGATTTTTTTGAACTTACAATACCCGTTTGCGAAAGATTAAGCAAGATTACCATTTATAATTCGCGAACGATTGGCTCAAAATAATGATTTACTATTCACAAACAATTCGTTCAAAAATAAAAATCGCTCGCAAATAATATATCCAAAAATCAAAAATGTCGTTCGCGAACAATCGACCCAAAATTCCGATTCACCGTTAACAAAAGATTTATTTCAAATAATGAATCATCGTTCGCAAATGATTTGTTCATATTATAAATATTTGTTCGCGAACGATATCGCTTGAAACTAAAATTTATCGATCGCGATCGATATCACTCGAAATTAAAATTTATCTTACGCGAACGATTTATCCAAAATTAAAAATTTTCGTTCATGAACGATTCGTTTAAAATTACAATTCATTGCATATCAAAGATTATTTAAAATTCAATTTATTGTTCATTGATTAACTACTCAAAATAAACATCTCATCAACCAACGAAATCAACTCACGGGCGAATCGACTCTTATCTACCCTATCACTCAAATCCATCCCCACGCCGGGTAATTTCACCATCAAGGAAAATCCTCTTACCTGGGCGTATTAAATGTAGCATACACGATACCATCATCAGGTAAATACGTGATTCCTTGTATTTCATCAAAATAAAACGGATACTCTCCTGGAAGCGAGCAATTCAATCGAGCTTTTGAAAACGTCGTCCACGTCTGAAACGTCTTCTTCATCCCCGGATCATCCTTGCAGACTCTAGCAATCCTCGAATATATAGCCTGCGCATCCACAAGCAAAAAACGATAACTCTCATCTGATACCATGCGAATCCGATTCCGATCGCGACTACGTACCTTTCCGCAATTCATGTACTCGACGGCGTTTTCCCGAAACAAGAAAAACACGAACGAGTCCGTCTCGAAAGATCCAACAAATTGTGGCTCGTTCAACGCCTTCAAGTCGGATTGTTCTGTACGTATCAAAGGTCCGGCGAAATCTCGTATAATTGCTGAATCCGTTCCGGTGAAGTCAACAGATGTGCCGACGAAATACGCGCCTTTTTCGGTAATCAAAGAGGTCATGTTGGCGTGTGCATTAAATGGACATTTGGCTCGGCCATCTAACCAACCCGTTGTTCTGTCGATGTTCTGGATCTGCGAAAAAAATCGTAAAAATTTCATTAAAGGAGCCCATTAAAGGGGGGAATCGACCATTGTCCCGGATTTTTGGTTCAATGGCAAAAAAATCTAAAAAAAATACATCTCATTGTAGTAACAACCCCCACCTATGACCATACTTTCGAATAATGTGGCTGAAAATTCGTTAAAATAGCCATTTACCATAACCCTTCACCCCCGCGCCGCAACTTACCTCTCTCCACGAGCACCACGGCGAAAACGCATTGGTACCGCAGGCAAACAACCTCGAGCCATCTGATAACAAAACCTTCACGTAATTCCTGCAATCCTCTTCGGATTGGCCTTTATCCAAACAGACCACAACTTTATCATTTGTCGCTGGCCACGCGGTCTTCTGCAGCGTTTGCAACGTGTCGATCTTCAAACGATAGATGGTATCTCTACGGGAAAAAATCTCAATTACTCGAAACAATCATTTCGAAAATCGATTTTTAAATCTACGAAAATAACCGGTTCGTGAATAACGTCATTAATTGGTTCATTCGTCGAAAAAATTCTCACTGGCAGACCCCCTTGCTAGTTTTCGCGAATTTATTTCCGAGATTAGCATAATATCACTAATACTTGACATAAACGTCACCATCTTCGTCGAATTTCCACTAAATTAACAACTCGTAAATGAAGTTATTTCCCAAAACGCGTCGAATGAATAACCATTAAAAATACCATTTCACTTTACATATTTGGACACCGCGTAGAGAAAAGAGCATCTGTCAATACGACGCCGGAGACCGACAATCGATAGAATTTCACCGACGAGATAATAAATTCATGTAAAATTAGTTTTTTCTTCGTTCGAAACTCTCGTAAAACGACAGCGATACGACAGTCGAGATTTAGGTGGGTTGCGATATTAATGAGATGTATTCTCGGTTTACTTTCGTACAAAGCCGAGGTGCGCGGATATGTATTTCGTAGGCTGACCAGAAGGAGAACCACTCTGCCGACGCCTTTTCAACCTTTTTTTTCCATTGGTAATTGAAAAAAGCAACTGTTGAGGTTTTACTCGCAACCGTGTAATTCGATTATGGTTACTTGTCTCGCTCATTTTTTCTCTTCATTTCGACGCCGATATGTTGATTAGTATTTTAGAAATTTATACCTGCCCGCAGAAAACCTATTTCGCAAGGTTGTTTACCTTTTGTTATGCCACCGCGAGTTTTATTTTTAACGTTGAAGGTGGTTTATTTTAATTTTTTTAATTATCAATAAAGAGGATATTTTAATTTGTTTTTGGATTTATTTTGCGACATTTATTCAAGTAAATATACAGGGTGTTCCGGTCAAAGTGTGTCATCCTTCGATTGTCGATAAAGCAACCATTCAACCTGTAAAAAGTTTTGCCGACCTTGGAAATTTAAGGAGCTCAAATAGCGTTACATAACTCCTTCAAAAATGCAGATAAATAAAATTTAAAAAAATTGTTCCCTCGTAAAGAAATAATTTTCCAATAACATTTATTCCAAGAATCTTTCCCTCAGGTTACCTCAAGCCTCGTGAAAATGCCTCAACAGAGTTTTCTTTCATGGCAAAATTTGAGGAGGAGAAAAAAATGAAAAATGAGTTACGTTTCTTGAAAAAGGTAACACTGATGGGAGTTCTTTTCTGATAGGTCGGGATTGACTCATAGTAAGCGCCCCCCCCCACATGCGAGAAGTAGGCATCTCGAAGGCAGCGTACAGGTTCAGGAGACCACATGATAAAAATTAAGGCAAAATTTGAGAGAGAAAAAAACAAAATTTAAGCATAAAAATTGTTCCTTATTTCATTTTCAACAATTGCTGTATCATATATTGTTGTCCCAAGTCGCCCCAATTTTCACAAAAACACCCCACACGAGGAATATGATTGCCGTGGTGGCGACATGATAAAATGAAGGCCAAAATTTTATAAAAACAAAATTCTCATTTAATTTCTAACAATTTATGTTGGAAAACTTGTTGTCTCAAGTCGCCCCAACATTCAAAAAGACACCCCACACAAGGAATATTGATACTTTGCTGATGATATGATAAAACTAAGCGAAATTTGAAAAGAAATAAATTTTTCAAATAAAAATTCTTCCTATATTGATTTCTGACAAAAATTGTTGTCCCAAGTCGCCCCAATTTTTACAAAAACACCCCAACTGAGGAATATTGTAGCTATGTTGACCATATGATGAAATTAAGGCGAAACTTGAGAAGAAAGAAAAGAATTTTCAATATAAAAATTGTTACTTACTTAATTTCAAACAATTTTGGTTTGAAAATTTTCTGTCTCAGGACGCCCCAAATTTCACAAAACACCCCAACTGAGGAATGTAGTTGCTGTTGTGACGACATGATAAAATGAAGGCCAAAATTTGATAAAAAACAAAATTTTCATTTAATTTCTAACAATCTATGTTGCAAAACTTGTTGTCTCAAGTCACCCCAACTTTCACAAAAACACCCCACACAAGGAATATTGATACTTTGCTGATGATATGATAAAAGTAGGGGAAATTTGAGAAGAAATAACAACTTTTTCAACATAAAAATTGTTCCTAATTCTATGCAACCAGGAAAAATTTCTGTCTCAAGTCACCCCAATTTTTACAAAAACACTCCAACTGAGGAATATCGTAGCTTAGCTATATTGACGATATAATGAAATTAAGGCAAAACCAGAGAAGAAACAAAATTTTCATTTAATTTCCAACAATTTTTGTGGCAAAACTTGCTGTCTCAAGTCGCCCCAACTTTCACAAAAGCACCCCACACAAGGAATAGTGTTACTTTCCTGATGATATGATAAAACTACGCGAATTTTGAGAAGAAACAACAGATTTTTCAAATAAAAATTCTTCCTAAATTGATTTCTGACAAAAATTGTTGTACCAAGTCGCCCCAACTTTTACAAAAACACCCCAACTGAGGAATATTGTAGCTATGTTGACCATATGATGAAATTAAGGCGAAAACAGAGAAGAAACAAAATTTTCATTTAATTTCCAACAATTTTTGTGGCAAAACTTGTTGTCTCAAGTCGCCCCAACTTTCACAAAAACACCCCACACAAGGAATATTGATACTTTGCTGATGATATGATAAAACTAAGCGAAATTTGAGAAGAAATAACAACTTTTTTAACATAAAAATTGTTCCTAATTTTATGCAACTTGAAAAATTTCTGTCTCAAGTCGCCCCAACCCTCACGAAAACGTCCCTACAGGAATTTTACCCGTGAAGTTGACAATTGGTAATACGTAATTAGGCGAAATTTCAGAAAATACGAAAAAATGATTCAACAAAAAATTTTTCTCGTTCAACTTGCAACAATTTTTTTTCTAAAGTCACCCCAAACTTCACAAATACGCCCCAAAGAGTACTCCATTACATTTTGGTTTGCAATTTGCAAATAAGCAATACATATTCGATAGTTAATGGTTGTTTTAGAGGGAGGGGAGGGAGAATACACGCAGGTACTTTGCGTAGCTGCTATCTCAATTCATTTATGTTGTTTTTACCTCAAAATATCTTTTTTCAAGGGTATTCTGTGGAGCAATAATTTACCTAAGGTAAAAATTGTGCGGATAAAAATGGTAGGAAATTGGAAGGAGCACATTTTTGTATGAAAACCTTTTTTCTTATCTCTTCGGGTTTTCGAGATATCACTTGAAATTTCATTTTGGAGGTCTAAAAAATCCCCATAATAAAGAAATCGTTGGTCAACAAATAAGTGAGACGCTCTCGTACTTTTTTCCAATAGAAAAGAAAATTCGTAAGTTCGATCCTCTTTCTCAAAATTCAACTCCCCTTTTAAGAGCTTCCCTCGTGAGGTAAATTCGTTCGTCATACGTTCCCAAATACGAAACCATTTTTTTCTTAAAAATCTCTCAGACTTGTTTCTTGCCCCGATCACTTTCCAGGTCAACTTGTCAGAAATACGTCGCCGGTACTACCAGCTACCTCATCTGTGGAATTGACCCCTCCTGGCCAAACAGTCACCAAGCCTCTTTTCCTTCACTTCTACCACTTAGACCCAAAACGTGATTAAAAACAGCAAAAGCAACCTGTCAAGAGATACCTAACCGTTCAGCAGATGCGATTCGGTCGGAGAAAAAATACGAAGAAACGTAAACATATGCGCGACATATGCTCGTTGTACAATACCGCGAGTTACGTGATGCTAATCACACGACGAAGTGCGAATTACCAACGCTACGTATATAAAAATACTTCGAGGACGAAAACTCGAGGTGCGTTCGCATCGTAACGAATCAATTACCCGATAGGGAACGCGTCGAAAAAAACATTGTTTACATTTCATCTTAGGAAGGCTTGGCAAGATGCTATAGTTAGCAAGATGTCGAGACACATCGCGGTGGTCGTGACTATACGCGACCACCGGACATCGAAGACGCCTTCGAGCGCAGAGCTCGCCACCTGGAAAATATACGCGAATGGTTTCATAAATCACTCCATCGAGTCATCGAGGTGTTGGGCGAATCAATCACCGCTCTAAGCCTCCTCGATTTGCTCGTGCAAACTAACAAACACCCAGGTTCGATGGGAATCACCACACGAGCTGGGCTAGTTTACTAAATAGGCTACTATTTTCACACCTACTCGTTAATAAGAGATACCTTCCATAGGCAAAGTAAAACATCCAAATTACAGGAATTCCTGTATTCGCGAAAGCTCTTAAGAAACTTTCAAAACTTAGAGATCCCTCCAGGGCTGGATGACTTGCGAATACCTCGTCCAAAGTACATTGTCGTTGGCACGTGTACACGTGGAAAATATTTACGTGCTTATTTGGAACACGATGACAAGACAATGTATAACGACGGGCGTCATCCTTATCTCGGAGCGTTCCTTTCGAACGTTTTATTTATTCGAAACGAAGCATATTACGCAACGAACGTGTATATTTTAGATACGACTATGATTTTCGACTTTGTATCACTAACTCTCAACTCGGTAGAAAAAAAATTAGAAAACATCTTACGCAACATGGCCTCGTTTTTTTCACACCTATTGAACATGCCACCTTCTCTTCCACGAACAACCCCTTCGATTAGTCACCCCACCAAATCTAAACACCTCATCAATCCGTGCTCGGACGAAATGCCAAAATATACTACAATTAACACGACCAAATCAACCTTTTGCTTCCTTTTTAAAAACGCCCAAAGCCCCAACGACCAACACTCTCGAATGTCTTCGACATATCAGCGACAATAGCAACCGTATACTCGGACAACCGGTTATTTTTTCTCGTATTCGCGCTAAAACCTTAACGACAACCCTTATAAAGCGTATTAATTTACCTGGCGCCAACAACAATCTGTTCACGTGTCACGTCGAACAGCAACTGAGAAAAATACGCTACTCCAATGTCCGAAAATACGACCGCGGAGCTCATCAGATCTGTAACGAAATAGGAAAAATAATTCGTTATTTAATCTAGTAATTCTAAAATTACTCTAAAGTTTTGTGGTAATCGAAGAAATCACGTATAAGAGTTTTGCACGCCCCCTCACCCCTCCGCGCACATCTTCCACGTCAATATATAACACTGAGTGAGGAGTGACAGAGATGAAAAAATCTTTTTAATAATGAATTGCAAATTTTCATCAGCCTGAGAAATTTTCGATAAATTTTTGCTAAATGTAACTAATTTATCACATTTTTTTTTACTAATTGACCAGTTTTTGTCATACGACAAACTTTTGTCATTTTTTCGTTCAGACAATTGTTGCTTCCGTGACCAATTTTCATCATGTTTTTGCGACAAGTAACAAATTTTTGTCATGCGACAGATATTTGTCGTTATTTTGTAAATTGGACAATTATTGTTGCCTTTGTGACCAATTTTTTGTCAACATGAGTGACTTTCGTTACACATATTTTTGCAATAAGTAACAAATTTTTGTCACTGGACAGATTTTCGTCGCTTTTATCAATCGCGCATACTTTAGTTACCTTGAGTGATTTTTTATTAATTAAATTTCTTTCTCTGCATAAAAGATTTTTATCTACGTGACGAGTTTTTTCATAATTTTCGTTAATTTCGTGACTTTTTTTTTTACCCTATGACATTTTTTTTCATTTTTTTGCAAATCGAATATATTTTTGTCATTTTATATTTTATATATTCTCGTGAAATGCAGCAATGTTTTATAACCTTTTTATTATTTAGAAATTTGTTGTCACTCGAGTGATTTTTGTCCGATTTTTGTAACTTTGAATGACCATTGATTGGATTTTTTTTCGTAATTACTGTAGAAAAATTTTCGTGTTTTTTTCATCATTTGGAAAATTTTTTTCAATGCGGAAAATATCCATGATTTTTTTGTAAATTGAAAAAATTTCAGATTTTTAGCCTACAAGTGCTTTATTTTTGCATTTTAACACAAAAAAGTGACGAAAGGCGTTAAGTTGTTTTATTTTGGCAATTTTTTGTCACTTTCATTTTGTCATATTACGGCGACTTTTTCTTATTCGAGTTATTTTTGTCACTTCGAGTATTTTGCGTCATATTCTTGTAAAATATGAAAAAGTGTTGCGACTTTTTTGTCATATGGCAAATTTTTGTCACTTGAAGCAATTTCTGTCACTTGGAATATTTTTTGTGGTATTCTTAAGAAATGTAAACTTTTTGATTATTTAGTCAAATTTTGTCTTTTTTTTTTTTGTAAAGTATGTACTGACAAAATTTAACCAAATGGCGAAAAAGTAACGAAGATTTTTCACATTTTTTAGGAATACGACAAAAAGATGGCAAAAAATTATGCTTCCAAGCGCGACAAAAATCAGTAGTGACAAAAATTCATCAACTTTTACAACTAAACACGTGATACGTGAGAAAAATCATTCAAGATATAATTACATTTTGAATGATTTTTGTCACGTGTTTGGTTGAAAATTGATAAATTTTTGTCACTTTGAGTGTTTGCGTAATATTCTTATAAAATATGAAAAATTGTTGCGACCTTTTTGTCATATGGCAAATTTTTGTCACTTGGAGCAATTTTTGTCATATTTTTGTTGATTTGATAAATTCTCAATTTTTGTCATATTCTTGTAACTGTGAAAAATTGTTGCGACTTTTTTGTCATATGGCAAATTTTTGTCACTTGGAGCAATTTCTGTTACTTGGAAGATTTTTTGTGATATTCTTAAGAAATGTAAACTTTTTGGTTATTTGGTCAAATTTCGTCATTTTTTTTGTGGAGTACTGACAAAATTTAACCATGTAACGAAAAAGTAACGAAGATTTTTCACATTTTTTAGGAATATGACAAAAAGATTGCAAAAAGTTATACTTAATAAGCATGACAAAAATCAGAAGCGACAAAAATTCATCAACTTTTGCAACTAAACACGTGATACGTGACAAAAGTAAAATTACCTCTTGAATAATTTTTGTCACTTGTAATTTTTTTCATGTTTTTCAATAATTTCTTCGTAATTTCTTAGTCATAACGAGAGAATTCTCTAGTTTAACCCGAAAGAAGGCTGTAAAACTCTTCTATGACTCCCCCTCCCTTGATAGCAAATTTATGTGGTCGCGACGACGTCTCGCAGCCGCCGAAACAAAGCTACAAATCTCCACGATCGTGACGAGTATTAGCATAAAAAGTTCTCCGCGATATGATTAACGATCGGTTATTATCGCGTAATTCTTTGGGCGATAATTACAACTTAGGTTGATCTTATCAAGCCACATGTACAAATTGACCATGTTCAAGGTAAATATTACATAAGGCGTGCTCTTTCGTATTGCTCCTCGTAATTTGTATGTATATTTTCGGCGTCTGCGCGATTCCGCGTCCAGGTCTTAGTTTCGTTATCGATGCTGCTGCTCGAGCAGCGTTACCAGCATAGATGCCCGATAAAATAACGTAATTACGATTTAATTAATCGCCCAGATAAACTACTCGATAATTACCATCTCGGCTTTTATTTGGATTCGCGATTGCCGAGTTTATCGCATTTCTACTCCTCGTCCTCCTGTCCGCTGCAATCGTAAAAAAATTATAAGATGTCTCGAGCTGTTGGAAATGTAAACTCGCACGCAAGATTTTCAGGCGGATTCTCTCGTCGTGAAAAAAATCAACTATTGCATTCGATTCGCGTTAACACGAGTTATTACGCTTGCGCTTCGAAATCTTGAAATATTTCCTCTTACTTCACCTCTCCTTTTCTCAAGATGATTTCAATAGGTTATTCGTCCATGAATTAAAATAACATATTATGTAGTTCATCTTCTCAACAGCATCTAATAGGAAATCCGGCCATAATGTCGCTTTACCGCGTGCACGACTTTTTTCCAACACTTTACACGTATATTAAATCGCTCCAGTTAATCTTATTGTTCATAGAGGATCAAATCACCATGTTTAGAACGGAGTATTAACCGGAATCCAATAGCCTTTGGTGGTTTCATCCTCTCACCCTCCTCGAACACTCATCTCCCGATATTAGGACCAGATTTCTAAATATTTAATTACCAGTCTCCGTCGAATAAGTAAGTGCACTTGCGAGTGCTTACGATACGAAAATATTTACGTCGTCGCTGCTCTCTCTAATTAATAATTAGTTTTATTTCGAAAGCGAAATATATTTAAATGAGGTTTCGCGTTTTAAATAAACACCGCGACGTGCTTTTTCAAAGGTTAAAAAGCGACACGGAATATCGAACTAATTGGATTATTTTTTACGCAAAAAGTACTAATCCGGGATTTTTGTTTTCATTACTATCTCGTGATTTTTTTCTTCTCTAAGCGGTTCAAGCAGTTAAAGGATTGTCGAGAAGAGGTCAAGTATCCCTAAATGGAATGGATGACTTGAGGACGCGAGGCAATGTGAGGGGAGAGGGAAGTAATGAATTAACGGAGTAAACGGTAGCGGACTCGTTTCCAATTTATTGCACGTTCGTAGCAAATAACAAATATTTTCTAAGTACGCTTTTCCAAGTTAAACAGATTTCCGAGAATTTCAAGATTTCAATGTAGAAAAAATTTCTGAAATTTTCGGAAAACCAGGCGTGACCAAATTTTACCAATTTATGAAAATTCAATATGACAAAAACATGTATATCTTGATAAGCTTCGGATAACATGAGAGAAAAATTTTCAAAACAAAAGTGGTTGGAAATTAAAATGTGAAAAAAATCACTCTTGACATAAAAATCCAAAATTTGTTTAATTTTAAAAAAATATGAAAATTTTCCACGCTGAAAAAAATTCTTAAACAACGAAAAGATCACAAACATTTTTCTACAAGAATTACAACTCTGACAACAATTTTTCAACGTGACAAAAATCCGAACAAAAGTCATTCGAAGTGACAAAAACCCGACAAAAATCATTCAAAGTGACAGAAATATGACAAAAATCACCCCCGTGACAAAAATTTCTGAATGATAAACATGTGACAAAAAATATTGCATTTTACGAAAATATTACAAAATGACAAAAATGTTACTCGATTAATTATACAGTGATGAAAATTTGTCATAAGGCAAAATGTTGTCATATTACCGAAAAGATCAGGTTTTTCTGCAAAAATTACCATAACACTCTGCCAATAATTTTTCAATGTGACAAAAATCCGACCAAAAGTCATTCAAAGTGACAAAAACCTGACCAAAAATCTTTTAAAGTGACAAAAATATGACAAAAATCACTCCAGTGACAAAAATTTCTGAATGATAAAAATGTGACAAAAAATATTACATTTTACGAGAATATCACAAAATGACAAAAATGTATTCGATTTACAATAAAGTGATAAAAATTTGTCATAAGACAAAAAGTTGTCATATTACCAGAAAACGGGACAAAAGTTAGTCACCTCACAACAAGATATGACAAAAATCACTCAAAAGATAAAAAGCCGTCACGTGGACAAAAAAATCCAATTCACAAAAAATGACAGAAATCTCTACTTACAAAAATTGTTTGAGAAAAAGTCTCAAAGCGACTTGAATACGTATGTTGAAAAAAAAACAGAAGTATGTCATATGACAAAAACTTGTTACTTATTGCAAATTATAATGAAAATGATTCATGATGACAAAAATATGTCCAATTTACAAAAAAAATGACAAAAATCTGTCATATGACAAAAAACTTGTTACTTATCGTAAAAATATAATGAAAATCACTCGTGATGATCTCAATAGTTGCCTTTGCGATCAATTATCATCGTAATGAGTGATTTTTTTAAATTTTTCAATAAGTAACAGTTTTTGTCATATAACATATTTTTGTGTTGTTTTTTTTGTTGTAAATTACGCATATTTTAGTCATTTTGAGTGATTTTTGTCAATTTATACAATTTTTTGTAGCTTTCATATTCCTTTGATTTTCTATACCCTTCCTTAGGGCATGAGGCTCATGATAGATCTTTCATCGTTAGAAGGATATTGCTATTGTTCGAAGATTTTTTCATGTCGATGCTTTTTCTTTCAAAATGACGGTTCTGTAGTTGTGAGAACATTTTGTTTTCTTTTTACATAGCTTCCATTATGTCTATGAGTATCCTTTGATGCTACTTCTTGACGCCTCTTTTTTCTTGACCAGCTGCTGTTCTTTGTTATGAGCCATTCTTTCTTTTCATTTTGTATAAGCTCCTGCCATCCTTACGACACGTTCTTGGTCCATGAGACGTTTCCTTTGATATGCCTTCACCTGTTGAGGTGCTTCGTTGCGCCTTCGCCTTTATGACGCTTCTTTGACCACCACAAGTCCTCATTGGCAGCTTCTGCTTGACTACATCAACTGCCAACTTACTAACACTTGCCCAAATAACCGCGTATTGCTCACCACGTGGAAGAATTCAATTAAAGTACCGAAGTGTAATTAATTTCCGAATTATCGCTACGTGATTCCACGATCCACCGAATACACCGCGTCTCGATCACGTAGTGCAATTCAACGTCCACGTGCGCACGCGAACATCACCAAAGGGTTGTTCCAATAACAAAACTTGATTTACGATCGCAGCCGGACAATCATCCATTGGCGATTTCCGTCGTGTACCCAAACAATAAAAATCATCTTGCTCGGTACCAAACAATGAGCTTTATTCGATCTCTATGTATCTAACCTCGACTCGTCAAAGATCGGAATTCTTCCTAGTCCGATATACTCCAAAGTTGAAACGCATTTGTACAACGCCACACTACTCGCAAGTCCAAATGTCACTCAAGACGTACCATGGAGGCGAATCAGCGGAGAGGTTAACAATGGCGGAGGTAACGAGTACGCGCTTTCTTTAATGATACTACGTGATTTGCGTATGAACGCAGAGCATTTCTTTGATGTTACTTTAAATGATGCTGTTTCACTAGTTAACAGACAGTCGGACAGGTTGTAGCCTTATACAGCTGGCGGATACCTCTACGTATTTATATCCTGCACACGTACCGCAACGTGTACCATGTACATGCTCCTTGTACGCGTACCGGACTCGGCACGATTCCCGTCGTCGGCCAATCCACCGAGATGAACTCGATCAGACGGAAGTTATCGGTGATTTGATAACCTTTGCCAATTACCTTTCAAGTTCAGGGTCGATGGTTCCGAGATGTGTTTGTGTCACATTTCCTTCCGTAGGATCCATATGTCCAGCGAGTGAGCACGTCATGGTGATCGTTGAATTTTCACCAAAAGTCGTGACGCGAGTTTATTATATTATAATTTCGACTTCTTCGAATAGCAATTTAAACAGAACAAATTTAATTGAAAAAAGCCCATAAACAGACCTCGGGGTGACCTAAGAAGAACAAATTTTCAAACACCAATTATTGGAAATTCAAAAGAGACCCTTTTAATACGAATAATTTTTTTTAATAAATTTCACGTAAGTATCTTCGAGCTTTTTAAAGTTTCGTTTAATTATAATTTATCTCTGTTTCGAGAGAACCCCTAAACTGACCTAGATGCTGGAAGGATTCATCGTCACAGTAAATCGATCAACACCAGAGCCCACCAATCCCCCGACATTTATTGACCACTCACCACAAACACGCGAAATATTTCACTAGAATTCACATCGTAAACAATATAAATACCTTATCTCTCCTAAATATAAAGTTCACAACAAGCTCTCACGTAAATGTAGCGGTTTACGAACAAAACATTTACTACGATTCGCGCGTATTTCACGGAATAATCGATCACGTCGTCGATAAATGATCGATGATGAAACAAGTAATTAAAAAAAAATTCCCCGGATCATTACGCGATAATGGATTCTTCGGGCAGAAGCTCGTGTACAGCGTTTGTTACCTGAATCGCGGTAAAAATCGAAAAAAAAGCCGAACTCACCATCGTACGAAATCATCTTCAAATCCGAATCGGTCTTCGTGCTTCTCAGCAAATTCGATAAATACATCGAAACCACCAATATACGCCAACCGATCGACATCTCTCTCAAAATGAACGAATCCTGCGAAAAAAAAATCAAAATTAATTCCAGCATTGACCTTGAAGTCACTTTATGCCACTAATGACCTTGAGTTTCAAAATTGGTGGGAGGAGAGGGATACGAAATTTTTAAATAAAATTAACCAAAATTCTACAGCAGGATTTCTCCGGTAAAATGAATTCGTAATAAAAGTGGGAATGACCTTGAGGTGAAGGCGAACATTTTCAAAAAGGGAGGAGGAGCAGTTCACCAGAAATTTACCTCAAGTTTGTAAAATGAGCAGAAAAGCCAACCTAGACCAGTTTTTTGCTTGTATCTTGGTAGCAACCGGTTAAATCGAGAAAATAGTTCAGTTCGAAATTAAAGCCCATAAAATTATCAACAAAACAAACTCCTCAGAAATGATCTCAACTTAATTCGTTTATGCAAAATTGCACAATAAATGAATGAAAAAATTCCTTTCACCGTAAATTTCAAACAAAAATTAGTATAAATTTGGTTTCTCTCTTTCAACCAGAAAAAAAACGGTTTTATCAGAAAAATGCATCTATTACAAATCAAAGTACTTGAAATTCTTTACAAATTCACTGAAAAAAAAATTCAAAGTCGCGAGCTTAGTTTCCAAGCTACCAACCCACAAAGTAAGGAGATTCTACGATTTTTCGATTTAATCACTCAAAAAGTATTTTTTTGTTTCTAGCTCAGGCAACACTGATTTTAAACCAAAATCGGTTCAGTTTAAATTTAAAGCCCTTCGAATTCTCTGCAAAATGAGCATCAAGTAATTTTCTCCATTTGATTAGTTTTTGCAAATTCGGAAATACGTCAATAATTTTACATGATAAAACGTCAATAAAAGTTAAATGTAAATCGATGACGTCATGGTTGTTCAGAAATGATTTTTCATGGGTTGTGAGGAGATTAAACCTGAGCGAATTTTTTTGGAGGACAACTCAGCCAAATTTTTTACCAAACTTGATCAAGTCGCCAATCATTTAGCATATATGTGGAGGAGGAGGAGGAGGAGGAGAGGCAGGGGAGGAGACAATTAATTTACATATTGATTAAAGACTTAGATTTTGCGGCTAATGAAAAATTATCCAAATAACAAATTTTCAAGTTGAAAAAAAAATTTCAAATGGCAAATTTTAGGGTATTGTTCAATGAGGTGAATTGATATGACGTCATAGGCCTAATTATCTTACATATCGATAATGTTATCAGCGTCTCAAAAAATATTTATAAGTTTGAATAACAAAGTAAAATTAAAAGGAATTTGTTAAGAGTTAAAAAAATTTTTTTTAATTTTTAAACCTCTTTTTTATAGTTATTAATTATTTTTTAGGCTATTTTTTCGCAATATTTACGCTTCTAAAATGTTTTTTCATCATTAGTAAAAAAAATAAAAAAGAAATGAAATTTTTTTTTTAATTTACGATAATTTTTTTTAATTTTTCTCACAGGTTGCACTCTTTTTTATTTTTTTCAATTAATTTTTAAATCACATAAAAATTCTTGATTTTTCCGAAGATCATCTAAATTTTTACAACTGCCCTTAAAAACATTACAAAATCAGCCATTAAATTATGGCGGACACTAAAGGATCAACTCGAAGAACGCAGATAACCATCGTTTCTTCGTCTTGAAACGCATCGAGATCGCCATATTTACCGCCTTTGGGCTGGTTCGAACTACATGGATTTCTCACCTGACCACCTGACCACGTTATCGAAACATAATTAATCACGTTAACCCTTTATTAGCCAAAGCACCGTCTAGTTCGGTAGTAATTATCGCCGGATCTCTTGCCTCGACCCTTAAGATATACGACTTCGGATCATTCGGAAAAATGGAAATGGCATTTTTCTTCGAATTACCAAGTCATGTCGTAGCTGCGGTTCAATGCGGGTTTTCAAATATCGCCAACGACCGGGCATACTAGTTCCCGTAATAGGCAACCGTTCATCTTCGACTTTCGTAAATAATTCAATAGACGTTGCAAATCTCTTATTCCGCGCTTACTCCATACTTGGTAACATCCTTCGAGTACCAGTTGTCTCTCCAGCAGTTGAGACGTTTCCGAGAAAAGATAACGTATTGTTTTTTTCTCCGCGATTCTGGTCGTCGCGTCGTCGTCTCGGAATTACACCGAACTTTCTTCTCGGTGTAAATTTCCGCCGTTTTTGTCATCGTACTCGGTGCATTAATTTGTAACGTTTGCTCGCATATCTCAGCGTCAGCGAAATCTGCAGCGAGAAGGTTGCGTTTTTGCATGTCGCGTTTGTAAACGCTTATGGCGAATTTTCAGCGTCGATGCGGCCTCGTGTGGTAATTTATCTACGTATTTTGCTCGATATCAGCAAAACCGATCGTTCGTATCCGGTCGAAGGTATTCAAATGCGGCTCGAATCACGTTTCATCGTAAAACTGCTGAGAGGGCAAAAAACAAAGTCATTTCTAGTACAATATATTTTGAACGTTCGCGAACGACTAGCGATTCGAGGGTAGAACGCCTTTGTCGATCATTGACCTTTCGATGACGTTACCTCGAAAAAGAGGGGGAAAACGCGAATCAACAAAAAATACAAAATTGCCATTTTATAATCGAATTGTTCGCGAACGATTTAAATACCGCGCTTCAAAATCGTGAAGTATTTGAAAAAATAATATCGAAGCTTATAATCGATTTGTATTTAAAAATGATCTTATATGATGAAAAAACTAAATTTATCCAGCCGAAGAACGAATTTATCCTTTGAAATCTAATCACATAAAAATACAGATGGCGCCAAAAACAATGACCATTTTTTTCATCCAGAACTCACAAGACCATTATATTGAATCAAAAAAAGCAAATCCTCTGGAAAACATTTCGAAAGGATTGAAATTTACTCATGATAAATAATTACTTTTACGCTTTCATCTAAAAATGATTCAAAATTGTATAATCAAAAGTCGTTCCCGAATGATCCAAAAAATCAAATGATAATACCATTTTTAAACTATTTTTACATTTTTTGTGAAAAAACTATCCAAGAGTAACGACGAATGATTCAAAAAAAGGATATCAGAAGTCGTTCTTAATGGTATTCGTTCGAAATGGAGAGTCATTTTCGAACGATTCGAGAAATTTAACGATAAAATTATTATAAAACTAATCAAATTTTTTCTGTGAAAAACTTCATGTTAGCAAATGGCTCCAAAATAAAACGTCAGCAGAAGTCGTTCTCCACACAATTCGTTCGAATTGAAGAGTCATTCCTGAAAGATTCACTGAATTGAATGGTAAAATTATTTTCAAGTATTTTCATACTTTGTTTAAACAGAACTACATTGGCAAATGATTCAAAAACAGAACATCAGAAGTCGTTCTTCAAAAGATTCGTTTACAGTGGAAATTCGTTCGCGAACGACTCACCGAATCGAACTCTAAAACTATGTTTAAACAGAGTTCAAACTTCTCCAAAAAATATTTATCGAAGCAAATCATTCAAATTAAGATCATCTAAAGTCGTTCTTGAACGAATTCGTTCAAACTGAAGATTCATTCAGAAGTGATTCGCCAAATTGCACAAAACAATCATTCCAGACCTATTTTCTAATAATTTATAGAAATGTTTTACATACAAAAAAATTCAAAATAAAATAATTTGAAGTCGTTCTCGAACGAATCGTTCGAACCAACGAATCATCCAGTAATGATTCACCTAACAGACATTAAAATACATTTAGGAACAATTTCTCGACATTCAACGAACACGTTTCATTATTCGAGATTAAATCGTTCATGAACGATTCGTTCAATTGAATGAATAATCGTTCTATAATGACGTCTAGCTCTTAATTAAAAGTTCTTCGTTAGTAAATAACTCAATGTTGAACGGTTTAAAATCGTTCTCCAGCGATTCCTTCAATAAACACAGAATCGTTCGCGAACGACGCCTCTAAAATGTATATTCAGGCGTTTTCAAAACCCCGAAATTAAATATTATCAAGTCCTAATCAATTTTTCGTCCACTAAACGACCCATCAAATCTCTTCTCGAACGATCTCTCGCACGAGTTAATCACTCGTAACGGAACACGCTAAAATAATGATTCATTTATCGTTCGTTTCGCAAATACAATGTGTTTTTTCGCTAAATTCGCTCCAATTTAGGAAATTCGGCCAGGAAACACGGATGATAAAATCTGATCGTAAATAAATTCGTAGATAAGATGCGATAAGAGAGCTTTGCGTCGAACCCTACGTTACCAATTTGTCGTCAATAAATGACTCCGTGATAAGCACCGAAACTAGTCCAAGCAAATCTCTGGGAAACTTTTTCGGTGAAATGCACTAAAACACCTATTTCCGTTACCTCATCTCAGAATCAGATTAACCTCAAAGATATCCGGTACTCGGTCTACCGAATTTCAAAGGTTTATTTACGCGTCCCTTATCTCCGATGCATTTTCAATTATTACATCTGCGGTTCGCCCGTTAACGTGGCAATCGTAAAATGGTAAAAAAAAAACACCGCAGACGTGTACCAGAGAAGTTAAAAACATTAAACATACACGTGTGGCACCTCGGATAATGGTACAGATAACGTATACAGACTCCCATCATAAGCTACCGTTCCACCTCGTCTCATAAACCGTATTCAGAAAATAAAACTCGCTATTCGCGGTTTTTCCCCGACGAATTTACGCGCAGAAATACCACGCGCCGCGAATCTCACGTGATTACCGTTCCATAACGAGCTCATCGCGCGATACGCCGTCGCGTCGAAATCACGCGTGCTACGCACCTTTCCATGATCTATGACTCGAACGCATTACGCGGTGTAAATTATTCACTAGATACGACTTCCTGTTACCCATCCAACTCACGCTCTCCCCTTTTGTTTATACGGTTCGTCGTCTTGGCTTACGTACTAATACGTTAACACGACTCAATTAACCAAATATCAATCATACGCGTATATACAAGCTTTACAGCAGCGTGAGCTCGAGAATCTCAGCACATGGCCAAGAAAGGTAAACGAGACGTGTCGAACGGTGCGCCTGTGCGTGTTTATTGTACTCGAAATGCGAGGTATTTAGTGTAAGAGTTTTTTTTTCTCCATTCGATGCTACCTTTTTCTTCGTCGTGATACGGTCGTATTTTCTTGATATATTTATTAGTCTAGTGGCCCCGACGACGACGCAACGCGGTCATCTCTCGACGTCTCCTTTCTTTTCTCTTGATCGTATTTCAAAGAGTTGCGGAGGCGTTTGAAGAAATTTTGATTTGGTTTTAAAATACCCCTCCTCCTCCCCCATTAACATTGCATGCATGATAGAAGCATAGTCGACAAAGATAGGTCTCGTTTTGTGGTACGATATGAAATAAACGTCAAGAGGTCGTTGACCCAAGCGAGAAGCACTGGAATAGAATTTAGTCGAGTTTTGAAATTTATTTCATTAAATGAACAAAATTTCAGGAAATTCCATAAAATTGGCACAGTTAATATTTGCCAAAATTCAAAAATTCGAATTAACGACAAAAAACCATTAATTTCGCATTTTACATTCCCATAACGTGAAACACATGGGAACTTGAGGGTCTCAGTGGAGCGTCAATCAGGGACGCGCATGAAAAAGGATTAAATGCTGCAGAGATCAATCGAGCCTTGCACTGTAACAAAGGGAAAGTAGAATCAGAACCTCAAAGACAAGGATGGCATTCCCAACAGACAAGATAGATTTGTTCAAGACGAGAAACAAAAGTGGCTGGCTGGTCCATGACAACAAAGGTGTGGTTTGTTCACGAAAATGGACAAGGTGGTTCATCCATAGCAACAAAGGTGGTTGATCCATGACCAAAGGTGTGGTTTGCCCATAAAAATGGAAAAGGTAGTTCATACAAGACCACAGATATATGAACGTATGAAAGTGGACAAGATGGTCCATGACAAAAGACAAACGCGTGGTTTGTCCATGAAAACGGACCACGTGGTCCATTCATGACACCGCACAAAAAGTGGTTTTTCCATGACAGATGTGGTTTGTTTACAAAAAATGACAAATTAATTCACCCACAACAACGGATTGAGGTAGTTGGTCCATGAAAATACAAAGGTGGAGGTTGTTCATGAAAACAGACCACGCGGTTCATATCCATGACACTGGACAAAATTGGTTGGACGCTGAAAAAACACAAAAGGGAGGGTTGTTCATTAGAACTGACCATGTGGTTCATCCATGACACCGGACCAAGGTGGTTGGTCCATGACAAAGGTGTGGTTAGTGCATGAAAACGGACAAAGTGTCTCATCCACGACAACATACAAAGGCGGTTGTCTCATGAAAAAAGACAAAGGTGTGGTTTGCTCACAAAAAAGAACAACGTGCTTCATCCAAGACAATGGACAAAGGCGGTTGGTCCATGAAAAACCACAAAGGTGTGGTTTGTTCATGAAAACAGAGCACGCAGTTCATCCGTGACACCGGGCAAAGATGGTTGATCCATGACAAAGATCTGGTTAGTTCATGAAAATGGAAAAGTGTTTCATCCATGACATGGACGAAGGTGGTGGGCCCATGGAAAAACACAACTGTAAGGTTTGTTCATGAGAACTGGCCATGCGGTTTATCCATGCCATGGGCAAAGGTGGTTGATCCATGACAAAGATCTGGTTAGTTCATGAAAATGGACAAAGTGTTTCATCCATGACATGGACAAAGGTGGTTGGCCCATGGAAAAACACAACTGTAAGGTTTGTTCATGACAACTGACCATGCGGTTCACATGGACGAAGATGGTTGGCCCATGAAAAAACACAACTGTAAGGTTTGTTCATGAGAACTACCGTGCGGTTCGTCCATGACATGAGCAAAGGTGATGGTCCATGACAATGGTGTGGTTTGTTCACGAAAACAGACAAGGTGACTGATCCACAACAATGGGCAAAAGTGGTTTGCCCGGGAAAACCGACCATTTGGTTGATCCACGATAATAATTTTACTTTAATATTCAACTACTGTCGTAACTTAATTAAAACTTGACATCTTATTTAAATTCAACCCTCTCTCGACCACAGGGTGTCTCTTAACTACTTCACCTCTTCCTGAAACTATTTCTAACCATCTCCGACCAAACGTATTTCTTTCACTTAACGTTCTAATGATCTCCAACGTTACAAATCGAGCTACACACCGAACACACACACATCTAAATACACGCACCACACACTTATACATGAATCGTACCTCCTCGAGCATCACATTGTAAAACAGATCACGAAACGGTACGTTGAATATCAATTGATTTACATTAAAATTATAAGGCGCGCTTACATCGATCAAACCTCCAAAACGGAAATTATACTACTCGGTGTTCGGTTTTTGGGTGCACTATTGTTATATCATACAAGACGGTATAAACGGTTCACCACCATCGTACGTTCGCGGACGTATCTACTATTACATCTGTTTTTCAAAGATACCATACATCCACCTACTTAATAAAAGGTGTTCGAAAAGGGGTTACTAAAGTGCATCGTGTGTCCGACAATCCCAAGGTTCGCACTGCTTGGCACTTGGCAGTTCGGTAGCTGCTTATTTTCAACGTTGTTTACAACCTACCTACACGTAGCCGAAACAACCTCCGTTCAACATAGACGTCTAGAGTGAAAGTGACGCTCATCAAGGATGGAAACCGTTACATGTATTTTCCTTATTTTGGTAGCTCGAGTAAACAATAAGACGAAAGGAGTAAAATGTTCGCGTAAACTGGTTTAGGAAAAAAATCAACGTTGAAAACCACTTTTTTTTCACGCTCAGCCCGAATCAAGCACATCGATACCTTTGATGTGGGTTCCACTACGAGAAGGTAGGGTCACGACAAGGTCATTATTAAGCTTGTCCAACGCCCTCGTGCTATTGTGTACAAGTGACTTCGTTGGTTTTTTTTTTCACCCCTGCCTCAACTCAACGTCTACCCAGATCCATTTACTCCTCTTCGAGTTTCCTCCTCCTTTCTCCAGCGTGTATCGAAATTAATAATTCATACATGAAATTAATTTCCGTCTTTTACCAGGATTATACACCAGAGTACGTTTGTGGACGAGTCGACGCTGAAAGGATCTTAATTAGGTATTCGTCACGGATACGCGGCGATTTAAGTGGTAATTTACATCGTCGCACCGGAGCTAATGAGGAGCCAAGTGGAAAGCCAGCAGGATCGAAACGTGTCCTTATTTTTTCGTTTCGTGTTGTTGATTTTTCAATTAACGTTGGCTTCCTCGTTCCGATTTCGTTGTGATTTTACCACGTTTTAAGCATCGCGGAGAAAATTACTTCGTTGGGGTGACTTTGTTAGGGTTGGGGAGATTTTGGGGAAAAAATATTATAACAAACTGATGAAAATCCGCTGAACGACATTTTTTGTACAAGCAATTTTTTCGTATTTTCCCAAATTTTATCAAGATTTTACCATAATGTCAACATCCCAAAAGGTAATTCCATAATTGGGGTGTTTTCGTAAGACTTGGGGCGACTTTACAGAAAAAATCTTGAAACAAAAGTTATTGAAAACTTAATAAGGAACATTTTTTGTACGAACATTTTTCTCGTATCTCCTCAAATTTCTTTACAATTTTGCCACAATCGGGATCCCAAATAGAAAAATTCTTCAGTTGGGGTATTTGTGAGAATTTTGGGGCAACGAGGGAGAAAAACTTTCGGAATAAAAGTTGTTGGGAACTCGACGAAGACCATTTTTCGTACAAATAATTTTCCAGTATCTCCTCAATTTTTGCTCAAAACTGAAGAATTGTGTAGGCGATGTTGACTACATAATGAAATTATCGCAGACTTGAAAAATTCTTAATACAAAAAATATCCCTTTAATTTCCAGCAACTTCTACTTCAAAAGTTTTCCTCTCAAGTCGCCCCAAGTCTCACAAAGACGCCCCAACTTGAGAATTTTGCGTGCAATGTTGATTACACGAAGAAATTGAGGCGAAACATGAAAAAGCACAAAAAATTGTTCATATTAAAAAATCCCCCCGCCTATTTTGCAACTTTTATTTTAAAAATTTGCCTCTCAACTCACCCCACGTTTCACAAAAACACCCCAACATGAAAATTCCACATCAATTCAGGTATTTTCTCACCGAAACCAATCAATTTGATAAATATCGCCATTCAGCCTTTTTGCACTTACCCAATCATCTCACCTCCTCTTCCCTTCCTTCCTCCTTTGCTTTTCTTTTAACCAACCGCACTACTAACATTCTTATGACATAGAATTCGACCTCCTCCAATTGAAAGAACCGCGAGATCGTAATTTTGAGTTGTTTAAAGGCTTAAATCACCAAAGAAACCTCAAACTGCATACTTACGAGACACCCAGTGAACATACACAATACAAATCCTTGGATTGTTGAGACTACGTCAACGCTGCCAAATATCTCCGGTTAAATATTCAACCAGAGGCATATACGAGAACACGATGAAAAGCAACCGAAAAAAATTTTCTTCAAAATAGAAAAAAACTCGTTCGCTCTGTTTTTAACGAGGATAATTCTACCTCGTAGATTAGTGTTTCTGGCGGATTAATGACTAGTAATTTCCACGTAGCTCTCTTAATTAAACTTTATTAGCCGGAAGTAAGAATTTAATCTCAAGCGTGTATTATACGTTTAAACAACACCTCGAGCTAGGTTATTTTAGCCTATAAAGCTCGCATAGTTTAAAAAAAAAAAACGCGTACTTGACGAGTGTATTATTACGACGTGAAATATTACTGTCATCAGTCTGATCCGTTATACTTGAAAGTGGCGTCTTCACGTTCAATAAATCTTCGTAGCTCGTTTATCGCTCTCGTCCAATTCAAAAATCATATTTGTTTATCGAACTCGTACTATCGAAGACTGCAGCTCGAGTACTCGCGCTCGCGAATTGCTTCTGGGAATTTTAACCCGAAAATTAAATTATCCGTCGTGTTTTCAATTTATGTTTTCCTTTCGATTCGTCGAGGTCCGAGGGGAAATAAATCCGAGAAATTGGTTTTCGCGTAAGCGGAAAAATTAATTCGATATACGCCTCTTGAGTAAACGTTCTCATAATGACTAATATTAAATCTATATCGAGATATGAACCAATAATAGTGTATTTGAAGTACTCGACATACGGTTTTTACATTCGATAAATAATCGTCAACCGAGTAACTAGATTTTAAACCCATCAACAAGGTTTCGTTCATTTGCACTTTTTTCCAACTCCAGAATTGCATTCCCTTTTCCAGTAGGATACGCTAAATTCCAATAAATGCGCTAGAAATGATAAATTACGTCATATTTGACCAACAGATTTCAAAATTTTGAAAAGTAATTCACACTAGGTCACTTTCTGCCACCCTCGAATACTTCTTGATACTCATCTCCAATCTAATCCTCGATCATACAAACGATTTATCATTATTTTTCAAAAACTTCGTTCGACTCATCTTCCATCCTTGGAAATTAATTTAAATCACAATATATTTGCTTAAAATTGAACAAAATCTATTCAAATAGCCCAAATTTTATGAAAAATTACGTTAAAACTTCTAAAAAATTGTCAAAAAGTATTAAAATAGTGCCAAGTTGTTCAGTATTTGTTCAAAATTGCATAAAAGTTGTGGAAAGCGATTAAATTAATTAGAAAATTTGGTTAAAATTGCAAAAAACTACCAAAATAATGTTGAAGTAGTTCAAAATTTATGATAATTTGTCAAAAATTGCCTGAAATTGCAAAAAATAATACTCAAAATACTGTTAAAATCGTTAAAAATTTTTCGACATTTATTCAAAATTGCATAAAAGTTGTGGAAGACGATTAAATTAATGAGAAATTCAGTCAAAATTGCAAAAAAACCACCAAAATAATGTTGAAATAGTTTAAAATTGATGATAAATTGTCAAAAATTGCAAAAAATGGTCAAAATACTGTCAAAATTGTTTAAAATTTTTCAATATTTGTTTAAAATTGCATAAAAACTATTAAAATGTTGTATCAAAATTTGTTTAAATCTGCACAAAATAGTCAAAATTACGTTAAAATTGTTTAAAATTGCATAAAAACTGTTTAAATGGCACGAAAATAGATAAGAATCAATCACAACTTGTTTAAAATTGCACAAAATAGTCAAAATGTTGTGAAAATTGTTTAGAATTGATCAAAATTTGTTTAAAATTACATAAAAACTGCCCAAATGTCGCTAAAACTGAAAAAATTAGAACATTTTTTACGATTTGGACAATTCTGCGCATCTTTTAACGAATTTTGTTCAATTTTAAACTGTTTTAATCACATTTCAACAGTTTTTATGAAATTTCGAATAATTTTTGATCAACATTAACATCCTTTTGACTATTTTGCACCATTTTAGACAAATTTTAATCAATTGAAAAAAATTTTAGCAACATTTTGAAAATTTTTTGCAACTGTAAGTAATTTTTAATAAATTTATGATCAATTTTGAACAATCTAACTACATTTTGACTATTTTGTACAATTAAAATAAAGTAATTGATCGATTTTCATCTATTTTAACATTTCAACAATTTTTATGCAATTTTAATGAAATTTTGATCAATTCTCGTCTGTTTTAACAATATTTTTGCCGATTTTATGCAATTTTAAATTAATATTAATCAATTTTAAACAAATTTTGATCAATTCTGAATAATTTTAACAATATTTTAACAATTTTAAGCAATTTTAAACGAATTTTGATCGATTCTCATCTATTTTAACAACATTTCAATAGTACTTACTTTGTTTTTTCCATTTTTTATGCAGTTTTAAACAAATTTTAATTAATTTTAAACAATTTTAACTAGATTTTGATAATTTTGAGCAATTTTAAGCAGGTTAAGATCAATTTTAAACAATTTTAACCACATTTAGACTATTTTGTGTAATTTAAAAAAAAATTTGATCGATTTTCAACTATTTTAAAAACGTTTTAACAGTTTTTATGGAATTTTGAACAATTTTTTATCAGTTTTAAACAATTTGAACATCAATTTTGAACGATTTCAACTACTTTGTGGCAATTTGTTCAATTTCGATCATTCTTAAACTAATTTTGATCAATTTTAAGCTATTTTAACAACATTTTTGCAGTTTTGCGCAATTTAAAAAAAAATTTTGATCGATTTTAAACTATTTTAACATTATTTTGATAGTTTCTTGTACTCTTAACCAAATTCTTCATTAATTTAGTTGTTTTGTACCGTTTTGCACATCGTTTGTGCAATTTTGAGCAAATATTGAACAACTCTGAACAATTTTATCAGCATTTTGACAACTTCGCGTAATTTTAGGCAATTTTAAACCAATTTTGATCAATTCTTTGATCTTACACTTGCGCAGAAACACGTGCCCAAGCGTAGAAGCTGTACAATTGTACTTGAGCACTTAGGAACACTCCTCAGAGCCGAAATATTGAAGGAAGGTAAAATTTGCTTATGACCTTTTATGTTCAGCTTGTTCAATACTACAGAAAAGGTTATTACGAAATTTCACTTAACTGCGATACTGAAGGAGAAAATCGATCTTGAATACATTATTCAAATCAAACACAAGAAGAGACGATTGATACCACCGAAAAACTATTTCAGGGACGAGGGACATCACCAAAATGTATTTTGAATCTAATACATCCCGTTCCCGAATTTCATTTCCACGCTCCCGGATTTAAAAATTTCACGTAATTTACACAATTCCGCGCATCATTTCCTAAACATCCTGTAGTTTCGAGTCGAGTAAACTAATTAGGTAAACAAGCGCGTCTCATGACGATCACGATCGTGTATTCCGTATTGTTTACAAATTCGTACTCGAACCCGTTGGTAATTTCCGAGAATGAGCTGCAGACGATTACCTAAATCGTCGAGATTGTATGTCAGAGGATGGCGAACTCGAAACTCGACCGTACCTTATCTGGTACATCGTTTTCGCAGTTACTCTCCGCAGATAGAATTACCATCGAGGCATCGGGTACGATTTACGATCATAAAAACTACAATCTTGCTCGGGCTGAGGTTTAATTAACCGAAAAAAATAATTATTCGCGTATAAAAACCATGCACGATGGTATCGCGTTTATATAGATCATTTCGAATTTTATTGTCCTCCGCTCCGTATCACGATCGGGAGGTAAAAAATGAATAAATTTTTATATCCTAGTCTTGGCGGATACGCGAGATGGACGTGCTGGTATAATTTCCATCTAGATGAACTCGCGAATTGGTATAATTTTCATATCGAATGGTTTACTCGTAGTAATACGTATCCTTGAATTTTTATATTTTCTTCGATGCGATGAATATATTTCGGTTTCTTTTGTCTTTGTTCGATGATAACCAAATCTAAGATAAATTCGCGACCGAGTTTTATTCCGAAAATTCTCCAGTTTTTTTTTAGCCGAATGTCTCCAGTAGCGTTTTGAAGATTTATTACCACGAAGTACGAATACTACGAGACCTCATGCTACGAACCAGTGGTTCTAAAGGTTTTATCGGAGATGGTTTCGACCAAAAATAACCGGTTTATATTTTTAAAAGCTGCGAAAGTTCGTTGATGCAAAAGTTACAGGAAATTGAAAAGCGAACAATTTTTTGTATCAGCGATTTCTTTGTTTTTCTTATAATTTTGATCGTATAATTTCACTTAATCGAGATTTCTTAATTGAAGCTTTTTTATAGCTTTAAGGGCAATTTTGGAAAAAAGTTGTTGAAGTTTAGAGCTTTCTTGGAGCTTTCAGAGCAACTTGAAGTAAACAATTCGTAAAAAGTTGTAAGAAATTAAAAGTGAAACATTCTTTGTATTGAAAATTTTTTTCTGTTCTTCCTAATTTCGCTATCAATTTCAATGTTATGGTAATCGGAGACGAAATTTCACAGTTTGAGCTTTTGAAGCCACTTGAGATAAAAATTCTTAATGTAAAAGTTGCAAAAAATTGCGTGAAGAACATTTTTTGTTGCAAAAACTTTCTCGTATTTCTTCAAATTTTGCTACAGATTTCACTGTTGTTATAATCGGAAAAAAAAAATTTCGCAATCGGAGCTTTTTTGTGCTTTTATGACAACTTGTAAAAGCAACTTTTTATACCAAAATTGCAAAAAATTATTTAATCGTTTCAAATTTTGACACGAATTTTACTGTTGTAATCAAAACAAAACTAACCAATTTTAGAGCTTTTTTGAAGCTTTCGTGGAGCTTTTAGAATTATTTAGAAAAAAATTCTTGACGCAAAAGTTGCAGAAAATTGAATTTTTTGTGGCAATTATTTTTTTGTATTTTTTCGTCGCAAATTTTACCGTTGTCATAATTAAGAAAAAAAAAAAAAAGAAGTAAAAATTTTACAATTGGAGCTTTTTTCGAGCTTCAAGGGAAACTTGAGAAAATAATTCTTTCAACTAAAAAATGCAAAAAATTAGACGAAGAGCGTTTTTTGTAGCAACAACTTCCTTCAAAATTTTACCCTCGTTACAACTACAAACAAAATTTCACAACCGGAGCTTTTTCGGAGCTTTAAGAGCAACTTGAAAAAAAAATTGTTATACAAAATTTATAAAAAATTAAATGAAAAATATTTTTTACTACAACTACTTTATTTTTTTTAATTTTCTCACAAATTTTACTGCAACTGTTATAACCAAAAAAGAACAAAATTTCACAATTAGAGCTTTTTTAGAGCTTTCGGATAAACCTTGGAAAAAAATTCTTTACACCAAAGTTGCTGAAAATTAAGCGATATTTTTCGTTCATACAATTTTTCTCTATTTTTTCCATTTTCACGACAATTTGCTTTTTATTAATAAAATTTTATATTTTATTTTGACCTTGGAAAAAATTTGGAAAAACCTTTTTGGAACAAAAGTTGCTCAAGATTACGCGAAACACAATTTTCGAAATAACAATTTTTTCCGATTTTGTCACAATTTTGCTTTTTTTAAAAAATTTATTGCAATTGATGTAAACATTTTCATTAATAAAACTTTTTTAAGGTACTTGAGGCATTTTTAGAAAAAAAAATTAATACAAAACTTATTAGAAATGGAACGGAGAATATTTTTTATACCAACAATTTTTTTGTATTGCTTCAAATTTCGTTATAATTCAACTTTTTCATAATTATTTAATAAAATTTCCAACTTGGAATTTTCTTCTGGGGCTTGGAACATTTTCCTTAAAATATTTTTAGTACATAAAAATGAATGGAAATTTCCACAATTTATAAAAATTTTTTTTCATCTTTTCAAAGGTCGTAATTTCACTTTATCGTCGACGCAAACTAATTTATAACTTTACAATTATTTTTCTTAAAAATTATCCCAATTTTTGGGGAAATTTATGACATTAGGTATTGAAGTGAAACTTGGACGTTATTTACACACAATCTCATTTTACAATTTTCACGCCTTACGATTAAATTGAAAACTCATACGAGCCCATGGGCATCTCGTCAAAAGCTCAACACAAAATTGAAAAAATGAAATTTTTAAACGTGGATAAAAACATTTCTATTTATGTAATTATCAAAAAATTCCACAACACCGGAAAAACAACTGAATTGAAATTTCAACCCTGCTGGTGGCTTTTTGATCCTGCTTTCGCCAAATTCAACGCTCATGTGGTCATTTCATCCCTTACGAAACCTGTATCCTTCGTAAAGCTGGAATTACCGAGAGAAACACCACAGGAAACCTTACAACGTGAAAACGGTCATTACACCGAGAATCGCCGATGACGATATAACGAACTAAGGAAGTTATACACATTTTAGGCCATCTCACATCCTTAACATCTGCCGCAGGATATCGAGTATCAAAAGTAGCTCGTGGGTGCTTATCAATAAGGATTTCGCGCCATTTCGGCAACGATTCTTTTCACGACAAATAAATCCCATAACTTACCCGCTGCTTGGAAATTTACACGGCTTGAGGGGCTCCTAATCCTGGTACCATTTCGATTTGCATATCGGATGCTGGATATCGGCCGGTGAAAAATTCACCATGAGATATACGACGATAAAAAACTAATTAAAACTCGCGCATAATGGAAAATTAACACAATTACTACGAATATACCGAAAATATAGATATTTCCGAATATAAAATACAGTACAAAAGCACGAAACTCGTAACGCGAACACAATGCACCGGTTCCAAAGATGTTGGCCCGCTCGAATAGAACACGTCCGAAGTACGATGTACTAAACACAAACGACGTAAAACGCAAAACCAATCTCTATGGGGCAATGTTTCCACCCCACTACACAATCACTTCATAAAGCGTAGATTCATACTGCGCTGACGAGACGAGCAACTTGACGCGAATCCGCATCTTTCAACGAACCAGTTCAACGTGCTTGAGTTCGATATCAGATATCGCCAAGACGCCAAGAACATGGAAATCTGCGTTACAACCAAAGCTGGAAAATTTCCCGCATCCTTGATACCTCCTCGGCGAACTTGGACGCGAAAATTCAACATGGTCTCGTTCTACTTCGCCGCGTGATACCTTTGATTAAAATAACCAGTTGAACGTTGCTCTTAATTATATTCACGATAACAATAACCAAATAAGCGATGTATTGTGGTATCATCTCGTAAAAAGTTAATAATTAATCACCTGCGTGTTACTTTTTCAACGTATTTGTCTAATCTGCCACGAGATGGTGTACGATTTTCAGATGCTGAGTACCTCGTTGATCAATCAAACGAAGAGGTTTGTATCGTGAACAGAGCATTTTCAGATGAGCTGCAACATCGTGTTGAAACGGGGTTAGAGGTGAAAACGACATCGGAGATGAAAAAGCTCCTGTTTTTTGATGCTGCTATTCGCGATATACTTACATGATAACAATGTCCGCATCAGATAAGAGAAATTTTCTTACGCATTGTCTCCGGACGAAGATGGTGTTGTAGTTCGAAGCAACGAGTTACTCGTCGAGAAAGTCTTTGGTGAGTTGGAAATTTCCAAGAGGAATGTATCATCTTCGCGGACATTTTCTTATCGTGAAATTTACACCTTTCGTATCTGCAAATTTATACGAATTAATGTCGAGTCCGATCGAAATATAAAAATATATAATTACCTATTCGAAAACTTCAAAAGTACAAAAATATATTATTAAGGAAATTATACAACGATGTATTTGGCTGGATTAACCCCCAAGCAATGTAGACACGTGACACGTGACACGTGTCTACGGTGATGGACTTTCAGAGGGAGATTCTCATTCGAGAAAAAAATTCTTAAAAATAATAAAAACCTGAATTTTGTTCATCACATTTTTTTTTTTCAACAAAACAGTAGAAACCGTCCATTACTACATATTTTTATAATATTTCTCGCTAGTTTATTAGGGGAAGGGGAGAAAGAGGGAGGAAAAATTTCGATGATAATTTCCCTTCGGATGATTTTTTCCATTACGCTTTCAACAATTTTACTGCAAAATGTACTTGAATTACATATTCCCAAAAATTATGTAAATTCCTATTTATCTGATAAAATGTAAAAATTTTCACCCACATAAATTAGTAACCAAAATTTAGAAAATCCCAAATAATTACTTATTTTTGTAGACTGATTACCTAAACACTTATTTTTCGTTAAGAAAAATTCAAAAACTCGGGTAACATCAAGATTCTATTTTTCTGCGAAGGGCAAGGAAATTTTTAAACTTTCGGAAAACGATCAATTCCATTAACGCGGGGGGGAGGGAATTTTCAATAAATAGCAATAAAATTTTGAAATTTACAAAAATTACGTAATTTTATAAATTTATCACAAAAACCATCCTTTTCTATGAACAAAATTTAAAAAATCCCATGACAAAAAAATTTTTGAAGGGGGAGGGAATGAGTATTTTTAATTAATAGCACTAAAAATTGTTTAGCTTACAAATAATAATTACCTATTTTTATATGTAAATTGATCATTTGAATCTACATATTTCTCTGTTATAAAAATCAAAAAAAGTTTGAAAAGGGCACAACATTTTTGGCAAGTGAGGGGGGGGGGGGTTAAATTATTAGCATCAAAAATTTTGCAATTTACAAATAATTATCTACTTTTATAAATTGATCATTTGAATCTATATATTTTTCTGTTATAAAAATTGAAAAAAATTGGAAAGGGCTCAACATTTTTGGAAGGTGAGGGGGGATTAAATTATTGTCATCAAAAATTTTCCAATTTACAAATAATTACCTATTTTTATAAATTGATCATTCGATGAATCTATATATTTTTCTGTTATAAAAATTGAAAAAGATTGGAAAGGGCTCAACATTTTTGGGAGGTGGGGGGGGGGTTGAATTATTGGCATCAAAAGTTTTCCAATTTACAAATAATTACCTATTTTTATAAATTGATCCTTCGATGAATCTATATATTTTTCTGTTACAAAAAATTGAAAAAGGCTCAACATTTTTGGCAAATGTTTTGAGGGAGGGGGAGGGAGGAATTTAAATTATTAGCACCAAAAATTTTTCAATTTACAAATAATTACCTATTTTTATAGGTCAATTGATCTTTCGAATTTATATATTTTTCTGTTATAAAAATTAATAAAAAATGAAAAGGGGTCAACATTTTCGGTGGGTGGGGGAAGAGAAGAGGGGAATATAAATTATTAGCACGAGCAATTTTTCAATCTGGAAATAATTACCTATTTTAATAAGTTTATTACTAGAATTTTCATTATCAAAATTTTAAAAAGTAGAGCAACCAGAGATCAATTTCAAAAAGGGGGAAAGGAGAGAATTATCGATCAACTGCACCAAAATTTTTCAATATACAAATAATTACCTAGTTTTATAAACTTATAGCTATTATTTTCGTTATCAAAATTTTTAAAAATGAGCTTAAAATTTTGGACGGTGGGGGGAGGGTGATTTTTAATAAATGGGAAAATTTTTTCGAAAAATAAAAAAATAAAAAAGAAGATGATAATTGAATTTTATAAATTATTTGAACCTTGATATTCCGTTATAAATGTTAAAAAAATTCAAGTCGTATCAGGGCTTGAAATTTTCTAGAAGGGGGCGTCAACAACATTCAAAAAAATTCCAATTTTATGAACTTATTTTTTAAATATTTGTTTTTGGCTACCAAAATTATAGAAAGCAGAATAGTATCAGAGTTCAAATTTTTTGGGAGAGGGGAGGAAAATCTTTAATTAACAGTAACTTGTATCTGTTTTGGACTTTTTCTAGGAGCGGAATGGAGAGGGATGAGTTAGAAAGAAATTATCGATTTTTTTTATGATATTGAAATTTTGAAAAATCAAAAATATTACCAACGTAAGTTTTTACAATTTATTATAAAATGTACAATTTTTATTACTTGTTGGGATTTCCAGCTTGCTGGGAATTTTACGTGATAACCGGACTAGATTGCCAATTATATTAATTATTAATTAATGAAAGAAACTTTGGTTTATCTTAATTCTTAATACATCTGACGAACGATGAAATCTAAACCTATGATTCACATAAGCGAAAAAAATGTTACTTTTTCTTTCGCCCGTTATCATCTTGAGATAAAAACAGGAGCGCATTAGTGGTAATTCTTCACCGTGTATTTTACACGTAATTAATACCTCATCGTATTGGCAGGTCTCAGGGCTGAGGTATTGAATTAACGAAGTTGCTGAACTCCATGTAATCGTGTAAGAAAGATATCAACGTACGAGCTCACGCAGAGGAGCATCAAATATCACGTATGCGACCATTACTACATTACAATTACTCATTAAGTAATTACATTTCGCATAGCTGCACACAAACAGGGTTATCGGTCGCCTTTGAGATAAACGAGTAAAACCACGTAACATTCCAACACCTGAACATGAGGAAAAAGTTGGTAAAAAGTTGCATCGATGGCGC
The DNA here is from genome assembly GCA_003261595.1 of Maconellicoccus hirsutus. Taxonomy (NCBI): domain Eukaryota; kingdom Metazoa; phylum Arthropoda; class Insecta; order Hemiptera; family Pseudococcidae; genus Maconellicoccus; species Maconellicoccus hirsutus. Next base: position 12,620 of record QBDW01006104.1, on the reverse strand, counting down.
CTAATTCGAAGCCGCATAAATCATCGAGTTATTTCGCCTATGAGCGTTTTTCGACGGTGAAAAAAAAAATCAACGATGGGAAAAATAACGAGAACGTGAGCTGGCGAAATTATGCAAAACAGTGGGCTAGGCTTCGTTATGAACGTACGAACCAATAACGATGCCCTGATAACGCCATATGTTTAGTCTGCGGCCAATTTCGGCTCAATTTTACGCCATTTTTGCACCAATCGGGGTGATTTTTTCGACGGTATGAAGTAACTCGCGAGAATTCCACGTTTGATGGGGAAATTTACCGGCGTTTAGGGCGTTTTGGGGCATTAAGGGTGAGTACCTTGGTTCCATATGTTTTCCCAGACGAGTTTTTGTATTTTTCTACGCGCATCCTACGTACGAAGACCCGAGACCGTAATCATTGCGACCACTAACGCCATGTGATATCGTATTTAAAACGTCTATCTATATCTATAAATAAGTATCGGATTATTACAAGGATTTTTTCTAGTAATTCGAATCGTATATCGCGTAAGACAGCATACGACGCCATATTGTTTTATATTAAATTAACCTATTTAATTATCCGACATTAATGCAAAAATCCATTCGCCATCGTTGCCTAATTCAAACGCGCGAAATTCCCCAAGGTTTCGAAGACTTGTCATATTTCACGTCAAATATTTACCAAAAGGCGCCACCATCGAGTAAAATCACCTATTACATTGGAAAAAAAAACAATAATTACGTATTTGCATAAACACCATTTTAACTACTTTCCAAAACGAAATTACCCGCACAAGAATCTATGTTTTTTTTCTCGAAGAAATCTATTCTCAATTTTTACAAATAATTATCTACCAATGACGAATCATTATTCTTTCTCGTAGTTACCGCTGCAAAGTTTACGAGTCGTGAAAATTACCAATTCGGTTGAAACTTTAGCTCTGCGTCATATTTCGAAGGAGAAAGGCGAAACTTATCGATTTTTAGGAAACGATAATTCGATCCGACACCCACAGAAGATGATTTCACCTTGTTGTACATGAATTCGTACACTCAAGAGTTGTTTGGCAATTTCAAGCGCTTAAGTCTGGTTTTCAAATTTTTCAAGTGGGTAATTATAGGTGTCTTGTTTGTAATTGTGACACGTTGACAGCATTTCAAATCACGGTTATAATTACAATTCCAATTCCAGCTCGTCATACGGTGCAATCATGTATAGCAACCAAGGCTTGTGAACATTTTGGGGGGGGGGATGGGTTAACTTGAAATGGAAATATTTCGCACAAAATTTGCAGCAAGTTGAACGGAAAACATATTTTTTGTACAGTAATTTTTTAATATTTTTTTTCAATTTTATCACAATTATTTTTTTGTTACTAATATAAATAATTCCACCGATGGAGTTTTTTTGTGGCTTTTAAAGCAACTTTGGGAAAAAGTTTTTGGTACAAAAGTTGCTCAAATTAAATTAGGAACAACTTTCGTATAAACAATTTTTTTCTATTTTCCTTAATTTTATCACAAATTTGCTTTTTATAGCTATTAATACGAACATTTCACTAATAGAGTTTTTTATGACCCCTGAAGTAACTTTATGAAAAATATCTTAATACAAAATTTAAAGAAAACCAAGTAGACAATAACTTCTATTTAAACAATTTCTTTCCATTTTCTCTAATTTTGTCATTATTTGTTTTTATTTTTATTAATATACGAAAAATTTCTCTAATAAAGCTCTTTTAAGACCCCTGAAGCAACTTTAAGAAGAACCGTTTGATACAAACGTTATACTTTTATACCAAACATGTTTTTCTAATTTTTCTAGTTTTACTTGTATTTTGATTTTCATAAAAAAAATACGAACAATTTTCCAACAAAAATTGCGGCAAATTGAATTTGGAAGAACTTTTATACCAACAATTTCCAACTTTTCTACTTTGGTGGTAATTTTGCTTTTTATTTTTATTAAAATCTTTCTTCGGTGACAGAAAAATGTTGGTGTTAAAATGACTGCTCAATTGCCCCTTCAAATTGTAAACTCGTCAAAATATTACACGTATATTCGATTTGAGTTGTTTCATTGACAAGAAGTAAGGAAAACCTTATTTGGGAACTCCTTAATCGTTAAAATTTAGAGAAAAGCACATACGAGTAGGCCAGTGTTTGATTTTTTCAGATTTTTTGTTCAATTAAAGCCCCTCCCCCCCCCAAAAAAAAAAAGAAATTCATTTCAAGGCTTCCTTACTCTTTATTGCTTCAAATGGGGTGAAATGGAAAGAAAAAATTTAAAATGAATTTATTCAATTTGTTTTGGATATTTTTCAGATTTTTTGTCCAATTTTACCCCAAAAATCCATGTAAAAACTTCCCATAATTATAGAGACAGTGTGAAATAAAATGAAAAAAATTATTTTGATACCTTTCAGATTTTATTTTCAATTTCACCTTAAAAATTCAAATTAAAGCTTACATCGCTTTATGTGGGGTGAAATTGGACGAAAAATCTAAAAAAAATCATTTCATTCGTTTCAAACATTTGAAATTTGTTGTCCAATTTCACCCCGAAAATCCATGTTAAAACTTCCTGTATAGATTTAGACGGTGTAAATTTGAATGAAAAAAATTAATTTGTTTCCGATACTTTCAAATTTTTTGTTCAATTTCACCCCGAAAATTCAAATCAAAGCTTTGTACATTGCTTTATGCGGGGTCAAATTGGACGAGAAATCTAAAAAAAATTATTTCATTCGTTCGAACATTTTGAAATTTTTTGTCCAATTTCACCCCACAAATCATTCTCTTAACGTTTATGAGATAATTTTCCCTTTTTAGGTGTATTTCTTATCTGATGGTCAAAAAACTGCGGCTATTACGGTGAAAAGTGAATGAAGGGGGGATATGGGGCTAAGTTCAAATTCAAACAACAATGTTCCTTCGATAGCACAGTTCAGCCGTTAAATGGGAATGTCCTTGGATTAAAATTCAGATGCCGTTAGCAAGGGGAGGGGGAGGACTGAAAAAACAAAAATGGTTAAAACTTGAACCAACCGATAGATCATCGGGAGATGTACAATATATCCAAAAACCAACATCGTAAAGTCATTAGGAGGGGAGAAAATTGTTATTATTATTTGACATTGTTTGACCTTGAAAACTTGTATCATCGCTACCGCCGCTCCAAATTGACCTAGAAGGTCGAGCTTTGACATGTATATGTAGTATACGCTCAAGAAGTGCTTTTCAAAGGTTTCAACTTCCCAACCCCCTCTCATTATTTTTAATCTTGAATAAATATCACATTTAGGGCAGTTATGGAAGGTTTCAATCTAGTGTCGTTGTCATAGCCCCCGACTGATTGACCAAAAAGGTAATTTCTTGGCATGCACGTGTAGTGAGTGCTTCACTTTCATAAAAACCTCCGGATTGAAATTTAGCGAAGCTTTTTTTATTGCATTAAATCGTTTCAATGGGTAATTTCTGCTTTCCAGGTAAAACTGTACTTGGAAATTTCAACGCGTGACTTCCATCGTTAAATAACCACCAGTCCTTAAAATACCAACACATCTCTCATCATTTTGGCCAACACCTCGTGCACCATGGCCGGGAAAATACGTCATTCATAATGCACAAACAAGAGGGAAAAAATCACATCAAATGCAATCATGCAACGCGTTATACATTTTATCGTGCAAAAACACGACTCACGTATTCAAATTTAATACGAGTTTCTTCGAATCGAAAAACCAGTATAAATACGACATATTCGTAGACAATGCCAATGTTGCCGTCCTCCAGAACCTATCCGCCGATAATTACTCATGTGCTTCGAGTTTTAATTGTAAATTTCAAACATTCTCGCTGAGACCGCGTTATCGAGTGAATTTTTCATAATTTCTTACGATGAAAACTTTGAATTTCCTAATTATCGGTTTGTGTTTGTGTTTTAAACCGAGTTCGCAGGATTTATTGGATTTAATTTCCAAACAAGGTTAGTAATTGAGAATTTCACCGAGATGAATTTTTGTTACGTGGAAAATCTGGTTTTTCGATGCTGAGATGGCCATACCAACGAGATGGTTAATGAACTTTTTTGTTGCGATTTTACACGAACTTTTTACACGATTCGAATTTAAAAAATTTTTAAAATATTTTATTTTGCGCAGAACGTATTCGGTGGGTTTTTTCGACGCGCGACGTTTTTAACGAATATCGTGGTGTTTTCACAAGGTTATCTACGTGTTTCATTGTTTCCGTTGTTTACTATGAGCCTAGGACTTGATTAATTGGTTTTAAATTTGGTATATTCGATTAATTACCTTAGGAGATGATACGTGATACGCGGAAGGTCTTGATACAGTATTTATATAAGCGAAAAAAATTATCATGTACAAATCTGAAATAGTAAGCTCATGTTGAAAACATCCCAATAATCGCTAGTTTCGAAAATAATGCTGAAAAAACCCGTCACTTCATTTATAAATCAAGGCCTCGAGAAAAATTTCCCATCAATTTTTAAAATAATCGTTTTTTTTTGTTAAAAAATTATTAAACGTGTTTAGGAAGTTGATAATAAAAAAAAACTTCATATGCAACGCACCGAAAAAATCGGTAATTTTAGTGCAAAAAAATATCAAAACTCGCGAACGTACGCCCGTCAACCTGAAACCGGCCACCGCGTACTAGCGGAAGACGTACGCTTACGCGTCACTTCCGCTATCCAGTTTGAACGCCGCTATTGCGCGGCGGCCAGTATCCACTTGACGAGCGTACGTTTGCGATTTTTCAATATCTTTCTTCGCCACATTTTTTTATCGATATTTTAGGTACGTTGAATATTAATCTCTAAAACACGTTAAAAAATATTTCGACGGATTAAAAAAAATTACCTCTCGATTTAGCCCTAAAGATATCACCCAGAAGTGGTTTTTACGAGATTTTAGTACATATCCAAGCGCCGAAAATTCTGATTTTCACCTTCAATCCATCAAATGACAATTATTTTATGTATTTTTCAAGAAAGAATTATCTCTAGAAGCATCCGTAGCGGGTCGATTCCACGAACCGTCATTACTAAACAGAGAGGTAATAGAAAACGAAAATTAGCCATTAAATTAATTTCTTTTAAAATAAAAACGCCATTTTGCAGAAAAGAGCAACACTCAGTCCCATAGCGAAACCTAAGCAACCTTTGAATCAACCCAGAGGTGAGTAATGGTAAATCCGTGTGAAAAAGATGATACAACTTGCTGACTTTCAGAATGCGGAATAAATAGCAAAAGCGCGAAGAACGTGAAATTGAGCGCGCAATCGGAGAACAAAGATTGGCCATGGCTGGTCGCTTTGCTCAGACCGAGCAGCTACTCGAACTTTTGCGGAGGAGTTTTGCTGAATCGTAATTATATTTTGACGGCTGCTCATTGCGTGCACAGGTATTTCGTGGCCGATTTTATAATTAGGCGGACAAAACAACATAATTATGTACATCATCTTACTCCAATCCTCTTAAAAGCTTTAAAAATCACCGCATCACCGCTTACGGTATTTATGGTAAATCATCAGTAATTACAAATCTCCATTTACTGATAAGTGACTGGTAATTACATGTTCTTACCAGTAAACTACCAGTAATTACTGGTATTTATTAGTAATTTATCTGAAATTACCCGTATTTACTAGTAGATTATTAGTAATTACCAATGTTTACCGGTAAATTGCTGGTAATTACCTATTTTACCGGTAAATTACTTGTAATTACCGATAAATGGTATGTAATTACCGGTAAATTGTCTGTAATTACCGATAAATTACTTGTAATTACTGATTGATTGTCTGTAATCACCAGTAAATTACTTGAAAGTACCGGTAAATTGCCTGTAATTACCGATAAATTACTTGTAATTACCAATAGTCTGTAATTACCGGTAAATTACCTAAAATGACCAATAAATTACCTGTAATTACCAATTTTTGCTTCTAAAATATGATATATCTTCTTTTCAATTTTCAATTGCTCTGTAGTAATTTCAGCCAGAAATATGTTCAAAATGATCATATTATTAGTGTTGAAATTGGTTTTTTTTTTTGAAGAATCAAAAATTCCCATAAAATAAGCCAAGATGATTCCAACACGTGGTACATATGTGCGTCTCTTACAGATTGACAACATCCGATATGATAATTCGCCTCGGCGAATACGACTTTTTCGAACAAAACGACACAGTTTACGCGGATTTCACGCCGAGTAAATTGATCCCTTATCCGGAATACGATTCCGCGACGCAGCAACACGACATCGCCCTCATAAAGCTCAACACTTCGGCAAAATACTCGGATTTCATTAGACCAGTCTGTTTGCCGACGATTAAGGCTAAAACTAATCAAACGGCTGTGGTGGCAGGTAAAAATACACCTCATAGATAACATTATCCATTATCATTTCCTTATCGAATCATTTTCCAAGGTTGGGGTACATTGTATTATGGTGGACCATTGAGTAACGTCTTGATGGAGGTACCAGTCCCCGTATGGGATCTTGAAAACTGCATGTCGAAATATAGCCAACCAGTTTTCAAAACCAATATCTGCGCCGCCTCGTACGATGGAGGAAAAGACGCGTGTCAGGTAAATGCACGTGGTCCGGTGGTGCTTTATCGTCGATATTCAAATTACTCGATTTCAGGGCGACTCCGGAGGTCCGTTGTTGCTGCAGCAATCGAACGGACGCTGGGCGACGATCGGTGTGGTATCTTGGGGTATAAGCTGCGGCGAAAAAGACCAGCCTGGAATTTACACCAATGTGGAAGCCTACATGACGTGGATTCTGTCCAATATGAAAGATGCTATTTTATAAACCACGTGAATTTAACGAAATAAAGATTTTTTGCCACTTATGTAATATTTTCACTCGAAGCGTAACGCTGGAGGTGCGAAGATGCTGATTAATTATCCTAGATTCGATCAAATCGTCAAACGGGTTTTTTATCTAATTCGTCGCACCAATGAAATCCGACTGGAATCGCGTTTCACCGATTTTACAAACGCGTTACGTCGCGAAGCGTTTATTTTTTGCACTTTCATTACATCGGTATCTGTTTTATCATGTTAGTTTTTATTTTAGCCATTTTTTCATCATGTTTGAATTTCAGCCATCAACATCGTTTGTACGAATTGGCCTTAGAACAAGGTAAGGTTTTAATCGATTGTGTTTTAAATGGATTTATGTTATTTGATCGTTCCCTCGTCTCTTTGAGGTTTACGTGAAATACATAATTATAGGCTATCTACATTTCCAAGCCAGCAAATGATTCGCGAGTTGTTTGACCTTCGGAGAAATTTATTTCGATGGTTGAATTTTCTCATTTGGGATTCTCCGTTTTAATTGGCACATTTCCTTATCAGCTTTATAATTTTATCACGCATTCCCACAAAAACATAAAAATTAAAAATAAATTTTAATAGACGAAATTATTCATCGAACGGTTAATCATCTTGAAATACGTTTATCATCCAAGATAAACAAATTTTCGCGAGTATTTGAATTTTCGGATGAAATTTTTCATATATCAACTTATCTGCGGGTGAAACTTAAGAAGATTAAGTTTTAGAGTTTTTTTTTCTCATGATGTAATTACACGTAACCTTGATGAGTGTTACCAGTTTTTTAGAATTTTTAATCAACATCTAAGGACTGTATTAAATTTAGGTATTATATTTATTCAATCAGCATATGCCAAACAAACCGGTTCCTTGCCAAGTACATTATTCGTTAATAAAAAATTCTTCTAATCATTTCTCAGCTTGTGATAATATTATTTTTGCGGACGTCATAAATAACAGAAACCCGCCGAAAATAAAATTTAAATAAATAGAACGCGAAAACTTCTCGAACAATGGCACAACTTGGTAAAAAGTGCTATAAAAACAATACTCGCAGTAATACGACATAAATAGCCGAATTTCCCTGGTAACGGAAACATTCCCATTAGCATCGTGTTTTCATTTCAAAAAATCGGAGAAGGGGGGGAGGAAGAAGCTAATCCGAAATTTATCGTAAAAAGCCAAGATCGATTTTCACATCTCGAATTAATAAATTCGATGCAAGTATTCTAAAATGTAGAAATTTTCAAGATTATAGCACGCTTTGAATAAATATCGTTTAAATAAAATACCTGAGATTTGTTCATCGTTGGATTACGATTTTAATAATTTATCATTATTAGGTTTAAATTTCACGGAAGCCGAAGCAATACTAGGATACGAGAAACACGACGTTAAAAGACAGGTGAATAAGAGATTATCACCTTTTCCAAAATATGAAACAAATCCCTAATGAGAAGTATTGATTTTCAGGCACCTTTCACCTCGAAATCAGGAATACCTCAAACTAAAAGTAAATCTATTATGTAAAACTACAAAAACACCAATAACCCTTTGATATTTCAGTTTGCGGCATAAATGGCAGATCGTTGTCACGTATGAGACGCCAATTGAAACCGGAAGATCATCCTCAAGGACCGGAAGATTGGCCATGGATGGCGTTATTTTTGCAAAAAAGCGATAGCGTGTGGTTCTGCGGAGGAACTTTGCTCAATAGCAGATACGTCCTAACGGCAGCTCATTGTTTCGCCGATGAAGCGTAATACACGATGTATATTTTCGATTACATTCGATGGTAATGATAAAGTACGAAATTTCACAGGACAAAAGACAAGGAGAATTTCTACGTGCGTTTAGGCGAATTCGATATTTTCGAGAATGGAGAAACTGAAACACAAGATTTCGAAGTAGATCAATTAATCATACATCCAGAATACGACAGAGCAATTCAACAGAATGATATAGCTATCGTCAAGTTGAACCGAACGGTCGAGTATACGCAATTCGTCAGGCCTATTTGTTTACCAGGCATGGAACCTCGTCCAGATGAAGATGCCATTGTAGCTGGTAAAATATATTTTCATCAAACAAACGGTATATTTGGTAAAATTAAATTTCCATAGGCTGGGGACGTATCGCGGAGGAGGCGGATAAAAGTAATATCCTACTATACGTCGATGTACCAGTTTGGAATCACGATGACTGCGTCGATGCCATGACTCAACCTGTTCATGACACTAATCTCTGCGCGGCCCCCAAAACCGGAGGCAAAGACTCGTGCAAGGTAATTCGCGATATCATTGAGATTGTTTACCACATAATATCATATTTGCAATTCAGGGAGATTCCGGAGGTCCATTGATGTATCAAGGAAATAACAACAGATGGGAAAACGTCGGTGTTGTGTCATGGGGCTTAAAATGCGGCGAACCGTATCCGGCGGTATACACATCGGTATCAAAATTCTTACCATGGATTGGAAGAAATATTTTAGACGCTTCTCCGTGATCCCCTTCTAACGGCCTATAAACATCAATAAATTCATAACACTTAAAAACGAGATTTATTTAAAATAATTTATCTAAAAGTCGGGTAAAAAAATTAATGCGAAATGTGCAGAAGAAATTGAAAATAAGATCCAAGTTAGTTTTTGCTATTCGATGAATTTGGATTCATCCACATATCCGTCACTGATCTGCCGTTGATATTTACATCTGAAAAATATCTCAACGTATCTTTCACCTGGTACCAGCTACCGTTTGATTTAGAAGTACCATCGATACAAGATCCATTCACCGTTTCGCTGCAATCTGACGATTGTGATAAAGTCGAACAGTCCGATGTGCTATCGTCTTCGTATATTTTTAATTTCAAACACGAACAAGATGGTTGATCATTGTGCAATTCTTCAAATGTAATTACCGCTTGATTACTTTTCGATGGTAATTTAAATCCGTTTCGAGGAATGAATAAATCTAAATGCGTAGGATGGTCTGATTTCATCTTCAACATTATGTGTAAACTACTGGTGCAATTTGAACTACTAATTAAGTCGAAAAATTTTTCCGAATTTATTATAGACCTAAAATCGCAACAAAATGGTATATTACAATACAATGAATTATAGCTCAATTCGTAGGACTAACTCACCTAAAAAAATTCCTAGAATTCTTACGAGTTGAATGGTGTTTATCTAGATGTGAATAATTTAAGGATGGAATGCATATACGAAACACTTCTTGAGGATTTAAAAAAGATGCACCTAAAAGTATTGCTATTTCTTCAACCCTATCGTGAAACTCCGAAGTTAATTCTTCGGTAATAATCTATCAACGAAAGCAATCGGTTTAATATATTCAATGCTACTTCGTTTTTAATATGTACTTACTTGAAAAATATTTTCTAAAGAATTATGTGCGTCATGAATTTTTTTAAAGTATTTGTCTGATATAATAATGTTTCTAGAGTTTTCATTCTTTGTGCAATGATCGTCTTGATTTTCACTCTATAAAAATATTCATTTAATAATATTCATACTTTAAATGACTTCAACATAAAATAGTAATAAAGCTTACCTTTAAAGCATCAAGCTGTGTTTTTCTTTTGTCTACGTACATTTTCAAACGATCATACGGATACGGAATCATTTGTTTTTGGTAAATAATATATTTTATGAATTCTATCACCATTGAAGAACATGATAAAGGTGTTATTACATCATTTACTTCGACATTAAATTCAACGAACTTATTTTTCATCTTGAGTCATATCCAGAAAAACACAGTACAAAATCACTTATACGCGGTTGTTTAAACAAAACTTGGAAACTGGTTATTTTGTAACATAAAATAGCAAACTTTCACTGCACATCTTAAGTTAAAATTGTAACGCGAGGTTAATTATTCGAATAAAATATCAATCTGATAAATGATAATTATACAATCCTAATCACTTCAATTCCTAGGAATTGTGACTCAAAAAAGTAACGTACTTTTTATTATCACCAATTCAAAATAAACTCGCGTTTTGATTGGGATGTTTTAGTGACGTCACGCAAAATCGTACCAATTAAAATTCATCTGCTTTTCTATTAGCTAACAACGTTTATACAACTATGCGCTTGCGCAGAACTTCGCCTTTCAAGTTTCTGCTTTTTGATTTCCTGGTTGTAATCACGATTCAAATTCAAATTTTTCTAACGGTGATAAATGTTTTTTGTTGTGCTGATATCTTCGAATGTACGAATTTAAAACAAAAAAGAGTTCAATTTCTAAAATGAAAAAGTGAATAATAAATAACTTGGAAGTTTTTCGGAAGTGAATTAATTTTCAGTTTGTTGATAGCTTCTCACAAATGGACGACTCATTTGCTGAGGTTTGTTTCAAATTAGATTTTATCTATTCTCATTGAAAACATATCGACGTCTTTGGCGGTTGATTATGTAAAATATTATCTCAAAAGATAACTCTAAACGGTCAAATAATATTTAAAATTTAAAGGCATCATGTTAGTTAATGATTAACTTTATTTTTATCGTTCCGTTCGTTTTCAGCGTATGCGAGCTCGTGCTCTGCAGAGAATGCAGAAAAATGCGCACATTCTACGTAACGTTGGTATGTTTCTTTACAAATACTTTTATATATGTAGATTGACCTAAATTATCGTTATTTGATAACAAATTATAATCTTAGGTGTTGAAAAAGAAAATATCGAAGATAAACCTGTGATCGCTGGTGAGTATACTTCACCACATTAAAAGGTGTTGGTTCGCTTTCTATTAGAAAGGGTGTAGGAGTAAATTAATGAAGTGTAGAAAAATCGAAACGTAGTATTGATAATTTTCAAGAAATCATTCATGTTCTGTTACAGAACATTTAACTGTAAAGAAAAGTCTTTCTCATGATAAAATGGACTGCGAGAATTCAGGATTAACTAAAACTAACAGTCGTGACTTTGTGCTTTCAGGTTATTAACAATATTTTATAAAATTACTTATTAGGTTTACTATCAAGTTCCCATATTCGAGTTTTCAATTTACGTATTAACTGATTTTTAGGAATTTTTACAGAACGCAACTGCAACGAGGGAAGAAGAGAAGATGCATTTATGAAACGATGTAAAAACCGATTGGCGAATGTAGCTGACAAATGGAAACAATTCGAAGAGGAAGATAGTCGGGTACCACTGCAATCCACCATCGTAAGCATAAAATTACATCTCAGGTTAGCTCAAACACATAACTTGATGAATTTTCGTTTGATTTTAGCCTAAACAAGTACCAATTAAACGAAAAAGTCCCGAAAAAGCATCTGTTGGTGTTGCTCCTAAAACGGTTAAATATGAACCTGCACAATCGAAGCAAAAGGAAAACACAACCGGATACTTGAGTAGAAACCAAGCTACGCAGATCACTAAGCAACCCGCTGTACCAGCTAAGAAAGAAAAACTTGAGCAAAATATGAAAACCAACACTCCAGAGAAAAAAATTAATCATGTTGATTTTAAAGCAAAAACACCTGAAAACAAGCCTGAAATTCAATATATTCTATCACCTAAGAAAAACAACGCCGTAGAAGATAAAATTTTGCAACCTAATAAAAGAAAAGCTTTAGATCAAGAAGTAGTAAAAACACTTGTATGTCTTTCACTATTTGTGAGGGCGCATACGAAAAGGGACCACTTGGCCAAAATTTTGATTTTTTTTTTGTTTGATGAAATTTATGTAAAAAACCTTCAAGAATCGA